>QGOB01000177.1:0-33827 GCA_003313055.1 Termitomyces sp. MG145
TATTATTATCATAATCTCACCTCAAAATATCTGTCTTTGTCGTTGCGTACATGCAGACCCACACTTCATCGTCTCCATTCCGTGTTTCTTCCTTACATTGCCGTTCTGACATGTCGTAACCGAGACCTGTCATCTATGTGTATCGCCCTTGGGCTTAGACGCGGATTTTGTTCTCGGATGTTGATGCTTGGAGAAAGGGATGACACACTATGAAGCGAAATGAAAAGCCAAGACTGAATGAATGAATTAATCAAGGAAATAAAGTTTCCGAAAAGCAATTTTTTCCAGCCGATGTGGGGTTAGTCTACCCTATTTTGTAGTTATGGATGTACGGAAGCTAAGACTGATTGACATATATAGTAAGTACCATTCATGCAGTTAACTGTAAGACGATGCGACAAGAATGGACCAAGGACTATCGGGCTCTAGATAGATTACCCCCTCCAGTGTCGCTGATACATTGTCGCTACTATATAAAGAGGAGCATTTGTCCAGAGTCCCCAACCAACAATGCATTCTCTCCGTGTTATCTTGCTTTTTGTCGCTTTGTCCTTGGCGACTCTATCTTCTGCCGCCCCCATGTTCTGGTCTGGGTATGAATGTTTTGCCTATCATTCTATGCCCAATCACAACTGGTTTTCAGTGTTACTGAAAAGACGCTGCATCCTTATAGTGAAGTATTAGAAATAACAGAAGAGACAACAACCGCTATAGGTAAGTCTCATTCTTTAGTTCATTAATCATTCTACACATTTCACAAATTTCATCAGCAAAGAATCCCATTAAATATGTTATAGCCGTATAATCCCAACAACATCCGACAACAATAACCACAAATTCGTCCCCTCTCCTCACAGGCTTTCAATGAGATTTTTTACGCTGATTTTTCTTCCGGAGTGTATTGGTTGTTATTTACATGATTGCTTGCCATGAATGCCACCTTCAGGCTCTCAAACGTTGACTGCTCCAACTCCCCCCACCGCCACAAGACCTCCTTCCCCTTCAGCCGCTCCAACGGACATGCAATTGTGGCATAGTCCTCCACAAACCAGCAGTAGAAGTTACAGAACCCCAGAAACTGACTAACGTGATGTGCGTTCCTCGGGACTGGCCACTCCATGACACCACTGACTTTCACCGGATCCATGCCAATGCACCCAGGTGTGATCTTCATCCCCAAGTAGTCCACCTCCTGCATACGAAATCGGCACTTCTCAGGCTTCAGAAAAAGATCTGCCTCTTGCAACCTCCGAAGGACCTCCTTGATGTGGGCCTCATGTTGTGCTGGGTCTTCCGAGAAAATAATGATGTCGTCCAGGTATAGCACCACATACACGTCCACCAAATCATGGAACAACTCGTTTACCATTCGCTGGAACACTGCTGGCGCGTTGCGCAATCCGAACTGCATCACCAAAAACTCGAACTGCCCGTAACGTGTCCGAAATGACATCTTCCACTCATCCCCATCCCGAATCCTCACATTGTAGTACCCCCACCTCATGTCCAGGGTAGTGAACACCTTGGCCGCCTTCAACCTATCCAACAACTTGTTTGTCAGGGGAATTGGGTATGCATCTGGCTTTGTAACTGCATTCAGTGCCCTAAAGTCCACCACCAAGCGCAGCATCCCATCCTTCTTCTTCACAAAGAACACTGGGGCCCCACATGATGCACTGGACGCCCGAATATACCCCTTTGCCAGGTTCTCGTTGATGAACTCCCTTAGGGCCCGCAGTTCCACCAGCGCCAGTTGATACAGTTTCCCAGGAGGCGGGACCCTTGCACCCTCTAACAGTTCAATGCCCAAATCATGTTTCTTGTGTTGCAGCAGGCGCTCCAACTTTGTCTTCTCAAACACCTCTAGGAACTCGTGGAACTCCTCCGGGACCATCTCCGCCACCGACCAAGCCTCCCCACCAGTCCCCCTCCGCCAACCTCTGTGAGACACTCCCTGT
This sequence comes from Termitomyces sp. MG145, assembly GCA_003313055.1. Classification (NCBI taxonomy): domain Eukaryota; kingdom Fungi; phylum Basidiomycota; class Agaricomycetes; order Agaricales; family Lyophyllaceae; genus Termitomyces; species Termitomyces sp. MG145. The sequence goes on from QGOB01000177.1 coordinate 1,959, forward strand.
CGCTGCCACCCTCCCCTCATCCACCACCAGCTGTGAGCCCATCAGACCTCTCTCCAAACGCATGTCCCACTGCTGCTCCAACCATGCACCACCCTCTACACCCGCTTCCTCTGCCCCCTCCACCCTCAACAACGCCTCATCAATACAAGCCCTTGCCACCCAAATTGTTTCCCCCTTCTGACCCCGCCAGAACCGCGTCCTCCAGGTGTGAGCCCTCTTCAGCTTCCAAAAGGACTCCTCCCAGGTTCTAACCACCGGCTTGGATCCCGCTGGCACTGTACATGTATGCTTCCTTGCAAAGGCTTGCACCAGCATGCGCCGCCCAGGTGCCTCCCGCTTCCCCACCTGCTTCGCTTGCTGCACCCCACGTCCTCCCTCTGGCAGTCACTCTGGGCCTTTGCCCCCCTCCTGCTGGCTCACCACTCCATCCCCCCGCACCCGCTCGACCAGGCATGTCTCATGGCAGAACGTCAATGTAAACTCCACCATCGATCAGCTCCAATCGATGTTCGAGTTATGTCGACGCAGCCAGTTCACCCCAAGAATGAGGTTGTCATTGCCAAGATCCGCCACATCAAACACCATGGCCTCCACATGCTCCCCTAACACCACCTGCAAATGCACCTCGTCCACAATCAACCCCGACCAAATCTCAGAGTTATCAATTGTCCGAAGATGCAAGGGCCTCCTCTTATGCACCATTGGGAGCTGCTGCTCCTGCACAAAACGAGGGTGCACAAAGCAGCAGCTTGCCCCCGAATCAATCATTGCCCTTGTGTCCACCAGACATAGTCCCCCCAGGCCTGGGACATGGACTCACAACGTCACTGGGAATTCCAGTGCAGAGAACAGGGACCGAGATGATCTGGCATGCACCACAGCCATGCGCCGATGTCTAGGCCTCCTCTTCTTCACACTCGCCTCAGTTGGACCATGCCATACCATCCTATTACTCAGAGATAGTACATGGAAGCGATTGGTTGCGCTTGCCATGGCGACACGAGGCAACCCTACACAAAACCCGGCGCCGGTGCCTCCTCCTTCCCCCCTTTCGAGTCCATGGCCTCCTTAATTGCCGCCATCCACAAGGGGCACTCCGCTACCAGGTGCCCTACCTTCCCACACTTAAAGCACTTCCTCCCCAATGGCACACTCTTCATGCGATCTACCTCCATTGCATCTGGGTCCTTTGACGCAGGTGGGGGGGCCCTGCAAGCCTGCGTGCCCCCAGCTGTACTAGTTGCCAATGCCGAAGTCTCCACCCCCAACAAGCCACCCCCACTATGCCAACCACCCTTCTCCCTTGCCGCAATATCTGCCAGTTTGCTCTCCCATCGCAACAGAATATCCCTTGCCTGTTCTGCCGTCTCATAGTCCGTATTGACAAGGGCTTTCATCGCGGCTGCATTGAGGCCCTTCTAAAACCTGTCCTTGACATGTTGACTCTCCGCATCAGTCCTCCCCAGCTTCCCTTTAAGCTCGAAGAATGCCATGCAATAATCCATAATCGACCTCGACCCCTGTTGCAACTGGCCCAACCACGTCAAGGCCTCCTGTTCCGGCTCCCGAGTGCAGAATGCTGCCTTAAAAGCTGCGAGCCAATCGCCCCAGTCGAAACACCGTGGATTCCCAACTGGGTCGTCCGACCCAGTGGTGATCACACAAGACCAATCCTGTGCCGACCCAGTGAGATAGGACTGCGCCCACAGAATCTTCTGTGTGTCGTCCCAAAATTCCTCGAAGCCTGCAGCCGCATCGACCTGTTGCACGTAACGATCCGCCAGAGCCTTGGACTTGCCGTCGTAAACCTCCGGGGGGTGGACCCTGGGGCCCCTGCAAGATCCGCGTGCCTCCAATGCTTGGACCACCGGTTCCAGCATGTCGACCCACCCAGCCAAGGCCTCCACACTCCTCTGTACCTCTGCCAAGCTTGACTGCATCTGTGCTCCGAGGTCCGACTTAATGGCGTCGAACACCATGTTCGCGATTTGTTCTTCCTGTGAGCGTTCTGGTACCAGTTCCCCTTGTACTGACATTGCAGTGTGAGCATGTCCGACGGAAAAAAAAATTTTCAAGAGTTTGATTCAAGTGTAAGACTTCAACAGTGAATCGCAAGGCGGCACGTTGAAAAGGCTAATAACAAAGCTCTATTACCATATAGTGACACCATGTAGTGTACATACCTAATAACAAAGTGAATTGAACTAAGGAAAGGTAACTATGCAGTGTCGACTAGTAGAGCTAGTGGTCACATGTATCGTGACACTGACTAGTGCATGAAACAAGTGAGCATGTCGTAAAGGGGAAGAGATCATATGGACTTACTGTCTTGTTCATGTCAAATCAGACCCGGGTAGTGCACGTGTAAGACTTGCTACTTGTTGTAGCTTTGTTGTTGTCACAAAGTATTGTTGTGGCTTTTGCCGGCGCGTATCCAACAGCTGTCATTAACGTACGCAACCCATATGCACTCCTGCATGGCTTCCAAAGCCGCCATATTTTCTGCTTTGCATGACAAAGCAGAAACGGTCTGTTTGCAAGTTGACTACCCTCCCAATATGACTGCTCCCACTTTTGTCCACCGGGCAGATTTTTTGCCTCCTCCCACCATCCTTGGGGTCTCTAGGTTGATGTCAGGGTCAAAGTTTGGTGTGGCCTCTATTGCGTTAGGAGCTGACAGGATCCGATCAAGATCAGGCCCTAACATCATCTTGGGCTTCTTCTCTTTTTCCTGCTTTCCCATGCTCGGGTCAGCCCTCTCTTTCTTGACACATCAACCTGCCTCTTTTGATTCCGTGATGGCCCTCAAGTTTCTTCTTGGTCCCTTTGGCATGCCTTCTCTGTTGGGATTGCTGTCCTTGTTGTCCGTCAAACTTGAGTGTATATTGGCTGGTGCACCCTTTACAGGTTGTTCAACAGGTTCCTCTATAGGTAAAATTCTGGGTGGTTCTGAAAGGATTACCATCTTATCATCATCATCTTGAGTTGGCTTAGATGGGTGGGATATGTCGGAAGCATTTTTGGCAATGCACTTGATACTTAGAAAGTCTGACCTGGTCTCCTTTTAGTCCAAGGGCAAAGGACTGTTTGTAGGTATTTGCAGGGTCTTAATGAATCACATATAGACTTTCTTTGCATTCCAATCATAGCACCAATAGGCTTTTGACTTTGCATGATATCTGATTAGTATACATTCAATAGACCTTTTGCATATTTTTGGATTATGTTGGTTCTGGATCAATACAGAAGCCAAACAGCCAATCTTGCAGAGGTAAGAGTAATTTGGTTTATTCCAATACCATAGTTCATCTGGCATAATGTCCTGTATGGCTGAGATCTTGGATTTTTTGTGAGGGTGGGCTGCCATCGGATAGAACTCATCCCACAGAAACAATGGACATCTTGCTCCTAATCTCATTATGCGTGCTTTCCCCCCAAGTGTCCAATGCATGCGCTCTACCCATCCTATATGTGCTGACATGTACAGTGCACCAACTTCCAGTCTGATCCCCCTTTTTCTATACCAGACTTTATGTTCTTCCCCATCAAATTTGCCATCTTGTCCGGTTAAATCTATCCAAGGGATCTGATTGCTTTTTTTCCCCTTTCCAACGGGCAAGTGGGACCGTCATTTGTCTCCAGATTGATTGATCCTGTTCAATAGGGAGTCTTTCTAAGGCATTGCTGCAACCTCTCCCTCCTGCCTCATGAGCTGTTTCAGGAGAATTGTCAGGGCTCTGAGCCATTTTGAACTTTTTCCTGTTAGTGGTATTTTCAATGTTGTCAAGGAGAGTGAGGTAACTGGTGATTGAGTCCTGTCTGATTTCAACAGGCAGGGCTGAGGTATTTGCAATGGTGACAATTTTGCTAATGGCAAGGGGTCTAGTCTTTCTTCCTCTTCTGAACTCTTTAATGAGTGCTTCAAAGCAGCTTGGGATATTGTAATAGGGCTGGAGTCAGTCAGCATCAGCTATATTCTCAACTAAACACTGTTGCTTCCTCTAGCATAGCTTCCAAGTCTTCTGTGGACTAAGTTTGTGATTGCTCATCACCTTGAAGTCCAGTTGCTTTCAATATTAGACCTCATGTGTGCTCATTAGATAAATAGGAGGGTAAGATGAGTGATTCATATGTGATCTCAAACTCTGTCATTGGTCTTGTAAAAATGATTATTTTAACCTGATATATATCATCAGTGTCATTGGGTATCATCTCAGAATGTTCAAGACCTTTTATGTTAGCTCTCTCACAAAGTTCAGCAATGCCCTACTCAGCATTCAAGAATGTGGAAGTATACTGCATAGCTTTCAAGATGGATGCTTGTATTAACACTAATATGGTTGCATTGATGTACTATCATTACTAAGAAGGTCACTGATAAATAAGGCAAAATCTGCTCAATCTCAAGCAAAGAAGATGAAGATGTGCCCAAGCATTCAAGATAACATGATCTTTGAATGATTATTTACATGAATCACACCAAACGCATTGTTTGCATATGCAAATAATTCATTATTTGCTTGTTATTGACAAGTAGGAAGCTAATAATTATTAACTTGTGTAAATGATGGTGTCAAACATTCAAAGATGATGGTTCAGTTATGATTTCATCTATCTCTTGGTGAATTACTCATCAGGCTCAGACTATTAAGTATTTACTTGACCCAATAAAACATTAACAACATTCAAGTACTTATACTCCCTTGCATAGTCCAAGGAAGTTCTCCCAAATGAATCTGCCAATATAAAGGTCAGGTCAAGAATCTACAACAAAACTACATGCTCACCTCTGGCATGCACATCAACATTATGATCCATCAAGAGTTTAACAGTGTCCAAGTGTCCAAACCATGCTGCAAGGTGAAGTGGAGTATCTCCCTCAATATCTGTAAGTTGTTGAAGGTTAAGCCAGGAAAATTTCAAAACTGTGCATCCTCACCTCTAGCATGTACATCAGCATTATGATTCAACAAGAGTTCAACAGTGTCCAAGTGTCCAAACCATGCTGCAAGATGAAGTGGGGTATCTCCCTCAACATCTGTTAGTGTTAAAATCTAGGCCAAGAGTTTTCAAGACTGTGCACTCTCACCTCTAGCATGCACATCAGCATGATGATCCAACAAGAGTTTGACAGTGTCCAAGTGTCCAGACCATGCTGCAAAGTGAAGTGAGGTTCTTTTCATAATATCTGCAAGTGTAAAAGTGAGGCCAAGAATTTGCAAGATTGTGCATCCTCACCTCTAGCATGCACATCAGCCTTGTGTTTCAATAAAAGTTGAACAGTGCCTAAGTGTCCTGCTATAAGGTGAAGTGGGGTTCTTTTCTCACAATCTGCAAGTGTGAATCTCAGCCCAAGAATTTGCAATACTGTGTATTCTCACCTGTAGCATTCACATCAGCATTATGGTTCAACAACAGTTCAACGGTAGCCAAGTGTCCTTTTTCTGCAGCATAGTGAAGTGGAGTTCTTTGACAGTTGTCTGCAAGTGCATAAGTCAGACTAGAAAATTTCAAAACTATGGATCCTCACCTTCAGTAGCATTCACATCATTTTCTTCTAATAAATGCCTCAATGTGTCTGAGTGTCCTTCTAGTGCTGCAGAGTGAAGTGCAGGTAGTATATGACAGACTGGAAAGCATGAGAATCATATGGATACAGTACAAAGAAGATAAGAATATCATTACCATCTAAGGCAACCCGAAAACGGCAGAAGAAATGGAATGGATCTTGATAATTGTCACCATTTGTATGCATTATTTGTGTACTAGAACCATTTGAATTGCCTAGGAAGTCAGATGGGGCCAATGGTCCCATCAGTGTGCTTAATTCATAATCAGCCTCCTCATCCATGTCTTGGTCAATACATAGTGATACATCTTCATGGAGGGTACTCCAGTTATTAAAAAGTGTTCCACATTGAGGGCTAGCAAGAAATCAGAATTGATGCCATAAATGTAGTAGTACATCAAATACCACTCAATATACTCTCTGGAGCTGCTTCCACAAAAGTAATGACAAGACGGACACATTAGAATTCCAGGCTCTTCATGTGACTTGTACTTGAAATTGATATCCATGGTAATAGTAACTCCAGGTTCAATGAGAGGGAGCCATGTGTCAGAATTAGATTCATACAGCTCCTGTCGTATGCGATCCATTTGAAGAGACAGATGGAATTGTCCTCTCTCAATCACTTCATATCCATTGTGCTCCTGGAACCGGCATTTGATGAGATTTGCAAGGGCCTGTGGAGAGATAGACAGGTTCAGAATTCAGTGCATCTAGTCCTGATAAGACAGATTCGATACATTGAAGCTAGAGCACCAATCCATTGGCACATTTATGATTTTATTTGTTGCATCAAGAATGTAAAAGCAATGGACCAAATGACGGGGTCGTTGGTCTTCTGCCCTCCTCATATATATGCTCATGACGACTTCCAGCTATGTGATAGATGAGAATTATGACGAAGTAGAGCCAAAAGGGGGGCATACTGTAAAGTTTGATCGCATATCATTAATCTCTTCCTTGTACTGGCCAATGGCGGTTGTAATCGCCGTAGTTCTCAGAAACCGGGTCCAAGAGTTATTTTGACGGATGAGTTCGTTGATTTGAGCGTGCAGGTGTGACAGCTGGCTATTTACATTGGTCAACATATACCCGCGCAGACTTAACTTCATGTATATACTTCATAAAGCGTAAGCAACGACGAATAAATTCTGGTGGTAGAGTTCGATTTTGAGGACAAGCGCAAACAGTATCGCGGACGGTTCTGATTGCATCCACCAGTTTCTGAGAAAGCCCTCTGAAATCATCGACGTTCTTGCATGCAGTCTGTAGAACTAGAGTATAAGCACCAATTTTGATTCTTCTTAAAATTTGTACTTCACCTGTATTGTAGACAATATATCATACACAATCCCTGCGCCCAGTTGTACAAATGGAAAGGGTATCAAATTAGCAGCATCACGAATCCCTCCAACCACGAGTAGCATGTTGTCGAGCCAACTAGAATAAAGACTTCCTGAGCTTTCAAACAATTACAAGTTTTACTTTCACTGGCAATCGAGTGACTTACCGGCGACGGGAAGATCTTGACAAATTTGGAATCTATTTAATGTCAGACGATATATTTTTTTACGTATCTCAAGGAGTGCTGAAGGATACCTAGCTACCATCCCTAAACGTCTGCTTACATGTTTGCTGCACTAGAAGTTGAGCCATTAAGTCAGAATCATGGTGTATCTCAAGGACATGGTCAACCCTAACTTGGCAAAGATCCTCCGATCTTTTCGCGCCCTCTTAGGTCTATCCCTAAGCTTTCTCGACTGCAAATGATGCCTAGGTGGACATTGATTCATGGAATTGGAATCCTGCTAGTCTTGTTTGTCATCATCATTAAACATCACGTGAATCGATATCAGCATCAAAACCGATATCCCTGAGTAACCAGCAGATGACTTGAGAAATGACGAGGATGGTACGATGATATTTGCTGAATGCCATGCTTCGGCGACGTGAAACGAAAAGCTTATCGAAATCAGAAATCAGCTGATCAACTTCATTACATTGATCACGATGGTCCGCCTGCTTCGTCGTCGTCGTTCGGAAAGCCTGTGAGTTTCCGATGTAAAGTCGTCATATGATTAGCTCGTGAAATAAGTGTACCTGCGCCACAGAATCGTTCATCCGTTCTTGAATGTGCGAGGCCGAGTCGTCAATCGACGCCGCTGTTGAGGCATGTGGGGGACGGTGGATAGAGGAGGCGCGGGGGTGGTAATAAGTGGAGGATGTTGACAATGACACGTAAGATGCATGGCGGGACGTGGCGGGGGATGGAGGCGCGGGTCGGGTAGGGGTCAGAGCTGGAGGGTTATTGGTGGATGTAGACGGCAAGTGGTTGAGTGGGGGGATCCTCATGTGTTTGAGAGAGTGCGGGTATCGCTGAGACCGTTGATGATAAAGAACGAGGAAGGTTAGCACACGGCCCCATATTGATTTCATCTTTGTTCCCCTTCAAAGCCCAATCCCGTTCGTAATAACTTTCTTTGCATGCCAAGTTGCATGAAGGCGGAAGGCGGCGGACCTCAAGTTCATGGTCATGATTACCTACTATAGGAGGCGGTAGGAACGAGGACTAGGGTAAGGCAAACGGTAATGATGATGGCCGTACGTCGAAAGCGGGCGACATTCAAGGTCATCTGTAGAATAATCATGAACATTAATCCGAGTGATAGTCAGACCTACAACAAAGAATTGTGTCCGTACTAGCACGTACAGACAATAACAAGAAACGAGGTGATCAGCAGAGTGTTCAGATCGTATGGTGCTGACAACGATGACGTAGATAGTCATGCAACAACCATCAGAAGGGTATGTATAATCACCCATGTTGGAATAAGCCTCGACACAGCTCAGGGTCGAAACCGCGAGACGACTTAGCCGAACGCGCCACTCAGCTATATACTCGAAAACTTATTTCCTTTTTAGTAAGCAGTATGTTTTCCTTATTTTGTCATTACTATACAGTTCTGGTCAGCCACCGGTGGGCTGCTATTCTCGGAGATTTGTGATAGAGCAGCCTCGGTTCATTATCGTGAACTGAGGGTACGTCTAAATACTATTACTATACGATACTTTACTGATTGGTACCTAGAGGATATAACTCACTTAGGTTAACAGATTAATAGATGAGGAGTATATAACTCACTTAGGTTAACAACCCGGCTTTGTCAGATGAATTCGTACTACCGAGCCCTATAGGCTGGGATACGGTCTTGTTCCAAGAGTGATCAGAGGGAAAGAGCGCGAGGGAAAATTGACAATAACAGCCAGGAATATAAGTAACAAAGAAAAGGAAAACGAAAGAAGCGTCCGCTGTTGCCAAGGCCCCGAGTCCACGAAGTATCCTTTCTTACCATCTACAATGCCTCGTTCTGTTTTAGGCGTATGTCGAGTATTCTCAAATCATTCGCAACGACGCGCATCGACATCCACAACGTTGATACCAGCGAAAACCGAGAGTTTAGACTAGGTCACCGCTCTTCTCGTCACTCCTAAACGCCAAGAAAATGTATCGTATGGTGAGATGGCCGAGCGGTCTAAGGCGCCAGACTAAGGATCTGGTCTCTTCGGGGGCGGGAGTTCGAATCTCCCTCTCATCATTTTAGGTTGCTTCATATTTCCTTTTGGGTGAGTTTCATTCGCGATTTTAGTGGTAAATCATACCGTGAGGTTTGTCCATCCATTTCTGCCCGCTGGCGATATTGCAACACATTAAATATCTTGGAAAGAGCTGCTGTGTCTACGTTGTTTTCATCCTGAATTCTTTTTCTTAACACATCCGGAAGTTGACTACATCTTACAAGACCACACAAAACATCATTATTCATTGAGGTCGTCGGAAGACAACTAATGAAAAATCTCCCGTAAAATTTAGTGATTCATCGGCGCCACATGACACCTTTCTATGACACACAGAACCATCGAGTAAAAGCCCCACATACCCCCCACGAATATTCAGAATATCAGACTGAACCTCCAAGCCAGTCTTCGGTATGTCAAAAAAAAGCATAGTGCACAGATAAATCTCTAAAGTTCGCAGAGTCCAAGTTCCTAGAAGTTTCAGAAGCTCATTAAAAAACGGAGAGGAACAGGACGAAAATTCTCTGTTGCCGGGCGAGCCTGACGGTCGTTTCAGAAACGATGGGGTGGCTGTGGCCTGAGAACGGTAACGGGGTGATCCGGTGTATTGTTCGATCGTTCACGCATTTGTCATCAACTCGCTCGTTCCCTCCAGATGAATAAGAATGGCACAGGCCCACCGACACAATCCCCGAAGCACGTTCCAATCTTCTCATTCCATTCTAAGGTTAGCTGAATCTTCCATTGCAGATACTTGAACGACTTCAGCAAAGCCCTAGCAAACGAAGTACGAATCTTGCTGGAGGAAGTCGGGAAGCTAAGAGACGAACGTCGGGCATTGCAGTAGTATGTGGCTTCATCAGCATTCGTCGGTTCCTCGCCGGACGATCACATACGACACAGTGAGATTGCCGAATTGATGCAGATGAAATCCAAGCACGGTGCGGGGGGAGAGTTTGCACCTAATTGGAAGCCCGTAGTACTTTCTTTTATCTCTCCTGCGCTTCTCCTTACTCAAAGGGTCAATGTTTCAATCTATAGCCACCACTACTAGAAGCCGGAGAACAACCGCCAGTACTTCAGGAACCAGCTGCGCCCGTTCAAGCTCGTCCAGGCTGGCGTACGGTGCACCCCTTGCCGGAACGCAGACAACGGTCCGCACGTACTGTCCCCAAGTCCATTGCTCAGGTCCCTACATCTTTAGCTGCCTTTCCCATTACTTCCCCTACTCCTGAACCACCAGTTCCGGCTTGGGCTCATTGGAAACGTATGCGTATCTATCCTTGATTAGTCACCACGAAACTCATAGACTATCCTGCTAGCAAATCCACTTCTGGCACCAACGCCGGTCAGTGGTGGACCTCCGATGTCTCCGCGTTCTCCTCAACCGGCTACTGGCTTGTTTGGTACGACATCTTGTATGCTTTAGCAACGGCACGGACAGCTCAAATGAATTTCCAGGTCCTCGTACTCCGCCTCCATCGTAAATAGGCGAACCAACAGCGAAAGCCATCGCTCAAATAGGGCAGCAATTGCATTCTTTGCTCGCGCACTTGTTCCAGAGACTCGTTCTCACACTTTTGTTCGCAATTTCTTGGAAGTGTATGATCTCCCTTCAGTCTATCTATAACGAACCATCATTTCTTCCCCATTTATTTCCCATGGACAGAATCTTTTGAATTCTTGACTTGTTATACTACGTATGTGCTGCTGTATCTTCTTGTCTGTTGTAACCTAACCTATTTATTAACCCTTGGCTAGCTTATATCGACAAATTGAAATTTATATGACCGTACCTTTATCTGACAACTGATGTGTGCTTGTATGCATCTGTCGTTTGCAATACATTCTACTAATATCACCCATTGAGGTCCAGGCGATCTTCAATTCGGAAGTAGGAGAATGGTATCCGTCTACGTCTCTTTGCCTAACATGCTGAAATGGATGGTGTAAATTTAGAGGATTAAGGAGTGATAAGGGCCACGTAGGTGACAGAACCTTAGGGGCCACAGTGTGAAGACTCAGGAGAAGGAAATTTAAGGGACTATCACTATGAATAACGTGGGTAGAGCCAAAACCAGTTGGATTGCCCAAATGTGGAGGAACAACAGATTACCCAATGGAATTGTTAGCTTCATCAGATTCTTCTGTCCTCACAGCTCCACTACAGGCGTAGCAATGGAGGATATGACTTGCATCTACGTGCCATACTCATCCCTGTAACCAGAATTTGTTCCAGTGCTATCATCCTTACTGCTGCAACTTACAAAGCCGGAGTGTTTGGTTGCTTGAAGTATCATACTGGATGCGACTCAATGCTACTATCCCAAAATATGCCAATAGGTAGTCCTGTCACACAAATTTCTGTCTCTAAGTGGTGCAACAGACTATGATCTTCCTCAAGATTGCTGAATATACCCGTCTTACAACAGTGTTGCTTCTCGAAAACCAACTGATACCACCACGGTTCACATGAAAAAGATGTCTTATTTCTGTACGCTCGAAGTGGACAAAGATTAAGCATAGTAACCTATATAATGTTGGTGCGTATTTACCGTACACTCGCGGCTGCTACCATAGAGCTTAAAAAGATGTTTCATTGATTGTAAGTAAGCCAAGGATCACTGAGAAAGTCCGAGATGCTACGTTCTTCCAATAAGAGCGAGGAACATTCCTAACACTCTTGAAGTGTCATGGCCTTCTCAGCTTTCTTCAAAGACGACGCGAAGAATGAATCGAGTCTCGTTTGGAATCTCCCCTTTGGGCAAGCCATTCTCGTTAAGAAAATCGAGCGCACGCGAACCTGCCCTGTCTATGAGTCGTTCAGGCGGGGGCCCGAGTAGGGTAACCATCCGAGGAGACCGGTTACGGTAAACGGTCTGTTCGTCAGTGTGTTCACCTGAACTTCTTCGGAAGAAAAGGTGGTTCTTGAAGATGAGGTGCCAGATCTATTCCTTCAAATTAGCAATCATATGAAGAAGGAAATTTGACGAGACAAACCATGCATTCAAAACTACATATATCTACTGGGGTTCCCCATGGAATGGACAAAAAAACCTCTGGTGCTCGGCAAGGTTTGGGTTGGATGAGCTCCGCATACGATTCTTCCCCCCGTACGCGCTTTGCCAAAGTCAAAAAGAGTAAGACAATTCCCTAACCAACGTTTCAAGGAACAGAAGGAACCAGGATGTCAAAAACAGCCGCTTTATCAGTGATTTTTCTGGCGCGATTTGTCACGTAATCGAAAGAGAATATTCTTTGCTTGTACGTCTGGAGTCACGGAGAATTAGCAGCTAGAGACTAGAACAGGAGGAATTTTACCTCCATGGACAATTGCACTGTGTACGAATTCTACAGCGGAGACAGGCCAAGGTAGTCATAATAGAATGAAAACACAAAAGAAAGCTGCTGAAACCTGTAAGCAGCACAGTGAAAACTGTGTACACAATCAAGGATTGACCTGACAACACCAATGAGCCCGAGAAAACGACGTCGAGTATGCCAGTAAGTGGTGGGAACGAGCAGCGATGTTGGAGGGAAGTAATAATATGAGAGCGGTATGAAGACTTGAAACGGAGCTCGGGCTCAACGAATCCAAGGAGAGCTGAGAGATGAATTTTGTCGAGGTCTTGAGGGGCTTAAATAGATTTTGAAGAGTACAGGCTGTTGAGGCAGGACCGGTCTCGGGGAATCTCGGGTGACTGTAGTTAACTGTAGTTAACAGAGGAAACCTCAGTGGTTAGGAACACTAAGTGTATATTGGATATTTCTACCTGTAGTTAACAGAGGAACTACAGGTAATGAGTAACATATCAAGTGCGATACAAAAGATTGACTTACACCTCAGTGGTTAGGAACACTGAAGTGTGACATGTAACGAATGGAAGAAAACACACAATAACCGAATGGGGAAGTAGTCGACTGTTATCCTCAACACTCCCCCTCGATGTGAACGTGGATTAGGCAACACCAAGCAGTTCGCGGAACTTTTCGAACTTAACTCGGGCTAATGACTTCGTAAATACATCCGCGATCATATCGGCAGTGGGAAGGTAGTAGATGTGAACGTGACCGGAGGAAACAGTCTGACGGATAAAGTGAAAATGAACATTGATGTGTTTTGTGCATGCATGGAATGTCGCGTCCTTCGAGAGTCGGATAGCGCCATCATTGTCGCAATATAGATTAGTGGGAAGAGAAAAAGAATTGAAAAATGAAAGATCTTTAAGCAATTTGTGAATCCAGATTATGTCTTTCGCGGCATGCGTTAGAGCGACATATTCAGACTCTGTGCTGGAGAGCGTGATGATTGGCTGTTTCTTTGAGCTCCAGGATACAGCACCGCAACCGACAAAGAACGCGAAGCCGGAAATGGAGTGCCGATGGAGGTGTGAAGCCCAGTCAGCGTCAGAATAGCCGGAGATTTCAAGATCTGGACCGCCAAGAGTAAGCTTCATATTGGGTGTTCCGCGCAGGTAGCGGAAAATACAAGTGACAGCTACCATGTGAGTAGATCGGGGAGCGTCGAGATATTGGGAGAGGATGGAGACAGCATAAGCAATATCTGGACGTGTCATGATGGCGGCATACATGAGCGAGCCTATCATTTCACGATAGCGTGTTTTCTCTGCGGGTGACAGAACCATGGGAGAGACTGAAGGTGAATCAGGCGTGAAGTCAGCTCCAGGCTCCATAGGTGTGACAGCGGTGCGTGAGTCTTCTAGACCAAAACGTTTGATGATCTGTTCAACGTAGGCTTGTTGGCCGAGTGAAATGGTGCGAGCATTGTGGTCTCGTGTGAGACTAACTCCAAGAAGCCAGTTGATAGGACCGAGATCTACAATCTCAAAGCGTTCACTGAGTTGCCTCTTGATCAGGGATGTTGAATTGGTAGAGTCACCAATTATGGTGAAGTCATCAGTCGCAACAGCAACAATTGTATAACTTTTGCCATCAGTCTTGTAGAAGACGGCAATGTCAGCTTGGCAGACTGAATAACTGAGATTAGTGAATGTGTTGAAGACCTCTTCATACCAGTAGTGTGCGCCTTGCTTTGTTCCATAAAGCGGGCGTTTCAAATGGCATGCCAGCTTTGAATCTGGAAGATTGGCAAATTCGAGAGGTAAGTTGCGAAATTGTCGATAGTATGGTGGGAACTGCATAAAGATGATTTCGTTTTCTTTGAGTGATGAGTTTAGATATGCGTTTTTGACATCAGCTTGTTCGATGGCTGCACCACGGGATGCTGCAACAGATAGGAGGATACGAAGAGTGGCGGCATGTATGGTGGGTGCAAATGTTTCGGAGTAGTCAACTCCAAACTGTTGCTTGAACCCTTTTGCAACCAGTCTAGCCTTGTATCGAACAATCTGGCCATCAGCACTGCGTTTACGGCGCAAGACATACCGGCAAGGTATTATGTTTGCATCTGCTGGTGCCTCGATTATATCCCACGTGCCTAGCTTCTCAATTTGATTAAGTTCAGCGTCAATGGCGGATGACCAGTCAGCCTTTTCATCACCGTTTAACGCTTCCTTTATTGTTGGTACGTCTTTGCTAATAGCCAGCGCATGTTCAACAGCTTCTTCAATCCACTCAGCACCCATTCCCTCAAACTCAATACCGCTAGTCTCCAAGATACCTGCAGTATCGACGATAAATGTGGTTTCGGCTATATTTGACGTCTTTGCAGTTTGTTTTCGCTGTCCTTGACCATACTGTTCAGAGTCATACTGAGGAAGTCCTATAAGGGAGTTTCGGCGCGTCTGGAGATATGGAGCATTGGTAGGTGGTTGATTCTGGTCAGTTGATGCACTTTCAATGGTCTTTTTGTCAGTTTCTGTTGCGCTTTGACTCGGTTTGGCTTGTGCAGGTGTGTCAGGAGTATTGGTAACAGGTTCAGCTTTGGCAATTTCAGCTGTAGGTGGCTTTGGCGGTGGTGTTTGGGGACTGTCTGGATTGGGTGAACCCCACTCCCCCTTAATCTGGACATTGTCTGGGATTAGGGCAGCTTCTTTGCTGAAATAAACGTCTCTTTCAACGGTTACTATGTTTTTGCCAGGCCAGTAAATCCTGTACCCTTTTGACTGATCGTCAATCCCAACTACTTTGGCTTCTTCAACTTTAGATTTGAGTTTTCCAGCCCTCCACAGCTTAATGTAAGCACTTTTCCCCCACTCGCAGACTTTAGATAGATCAGGCTTTCATCCCGTAGCCATTTGATATGGTGTCATATTACCAGGAAGAGAGCTTGCTGGCATGCGATTGCGCAGCCAGACCATGTGGCGTTTAGCCTCTGCCCAGAGGAATTTTGGGAGTCCTGCAGCTATCATCATTGTGCAGGCACCCTCAACGATGGTGCGGTTAGCGCGTTCTGCAACACTGTTTGATTGTGGAGAGTCATGGACTGTGAGATCGCATGTTGTACCAGTGGCATCTTGATGGGTTTTGATTTGTGCACTCGTAAACTTGCCACCACGATCACTGCCATATACTTTTATAGCCGCATTTCTGTGGACTTTTACCCATGCCTCATAATTGCAGTATGCTTTGAAGGTGTCTGACTTTCGAGGTAAGAACGTGATCCATTCTTCACAAGTGTACAGGTCGACATTTGTGTACGAATACAGGTTTCCTCCAATGGAGCGTACCTGAGCTGGACCCCACAGGTCCCCAACAATCTTCTCCCCATAGTGTGTGTATACTGTTTCACTCTTCTTTGGAAAAGACTGACACTGCGCTTTGCCTTTGATGCACGACTCACAGATTTCGGGTTTTGATGACATGTCAAGCTCAATGCCAGTGATCATTCCGAGGCAGACAGCCTCTCGTAAGTCGCTGTGATTAATATGCCCCATTTGACAGTGGAGCTTGCTAATCAAGATAGATTTTGATGTGACACTTGCAATGTGACTTTTGGAAATGATGGTTGATCCATCGGCGCGATATAATCCACGGATTGCAGGGACACAACCGATGACCTGACGTTGTGGCTTCGGACTTCTGATGACGCACACTCCATCCTCAATAAGAAGAGAGCAACCGGCGCTATCAAGACATGATACAGACACCAGCGTGAAAGCCATAGTAGGTGCATAATAAACCCTTTTAAGAAGAATGGGGATTAACTTCTCTCCTTCTCTCATTGGTAGGCAGATTCACAGATCTCCTCTGCCAAGAGCACTAAAAGTACGTCCATCTGCTGCATGGACTGGTTCAGGGTTGATTTCCTGATAGTTTATAAATCTTTCACGAGATGGTGAAAAATGGCTGCTGGCACCACAGTCAATGATTACACCGACAGATGGAGATGTGGCATGGGCTTCATGGCTGTGTCCAGATGTAATTGCAAGTGCGATGTTTTCACCTGTAACGTCATCATGGGCATCAATGACAAGGGAGGTGAGGAAAGCGTAATTTTCTTCCTTCTCCTCAGTTTCAGCAGCATTTGCTGACTTGCTTCTATCTGCCTTATCTTTTCCCTTTCCTTTGTGCTTTTTCAGCCACCATTCGGGTGCTTTGCCCACCATACTGCTGCCTTCCTCAAAACATTTGTCCTTTGTGTGTCCATCATTGTTGCAATTTTTGCAGTGTCGCTTACTCTTGTCTTTGGATTTAGGTTTCCCCTTTCCCTTTGTATCTTTGGGATCACCGCGAGCCTTTGCATGTGCAGCAATCATTGCCTCATGCTGGCAATTAATGCTCGTTTCAATAGCAGCACTATTCGCTTCCTCATTGAGGTGCCAGATAAGATCCTGGCTTGAGACTGGTTTTCCAGAGGTGCGTGCAGATGTTGCGAGTGTGGTGAACAGAGGTTTGTATGTGGGGGCAAGAGATAGTGATGTGCGGATGTAGCTTGTAAATGATGCATCAGACAGCGGACAACCGATTTCAGCAAGACATTCTTTAATTACAACCATACTAGCGAGGTGCGTATGCATGTCGATTTTGCTATTCTCAACAAAGTGGGTGTTTTGCAGGTGAGCGAGGAGATCAGTTTCGTACATGGCCCCTTTACTGCCATGAATTGACATGAGCTTTTTCCACATGGCAGCAGCGGTGGGTTCACCTTTAGCTTGGTGAAAGGTAGACTGATCGACCGTGCTGTAGATAATCTCACAAACTTGAGCCTCTTTCTGCAACCACTCCTCCATGGCATCCTCAATTTCATCAATCTGATCATCAGACAACGGAGCCAGGGGTTTATCATCACGATAAAAGGATCCCTCGCGCTCAACGAGCATGACCGGTTTACGTGCGATACCTGTAAGGTGTCTCCGGAGCTTCTTTGATGTTACGGCATTAGTGATGCGTTCCTGGTATGTAGGCCAGTTTGAACCATCAGCCACAAGCATCGGGACAGTCAACTTTGTTGATGAAATGTTGTAGGTAACTTCGGGGCCCATAACCTGTTGAGGCAGGACCAGTCTCGGGGAATCTCGGGTGACTGTAGTTAACTGTAGTTAACAGAGGAAACCTCAGTGGTTAGGAACACTAAGTGTATATTGGATATTTCTACCTGTAGTTAACAGAGGAACTACAGGTAATGAGTAACATATCAAGTGCGATACAAAAGATTGACTTACACCTCAGTGGTTAGGAACACTGAAGTGTGACATGTAATGAATGGAAGAAAACACACAATAACCAAATGGGGAAGTAGTCGACTGTTATCCTCAATACAGGCCCCCAGAAAGATCTGAGGATCATCGATGGGAGGTGAACTGGTACCACTTGGTAATTCATCAATAACATCTATGCCCTGAGCATCGAGATATGGTGACAATAGATCCATTTCCTTCACATGGTCCAGCGGGAGCCAAGTCTTGTCACCATCCCACCAGAGTACCTCGAATATTGTGTCCATTTTTGACCCTGAGTGGCTCACGATCTTATCTGCAGCCCATTTGGCCTCACATCCAGTTTCGGTTTCGTTAACAACATGAGAATATAATCTTCCTGGAAGTTGTCTATCGTCGTTTGGATGGTGTACTCTCAGCAAGGAAGCATGGAATACATCACGAATTCCTCTTTGTTTTATATGAGAGGGAAGTTGTACACAGAATGAGTGATTACCAAAGTCTTCCATCAGTAAATATGGCCCTACAAACTTGAGAATCAGTTTTCAGGCGAGGCCATTAGGGAAGGCCATATTGATGGTGGACACATATGCAAAGTTCCCTGCTTGAAAGGGTGTCGTCACTTGTTTTCTGTTGACATTCCATGTTGACAAAATGGAAATACAGTTACAGGTTGATTAGATCAAACCTAAGCATGTTGCGATAGAATTAGCTTAGATCGAGTATGGAGAGAAACTCGGTGTATCTGTGGTATTTCCAGATGTCTAACTAATACATATGGGGAATACTTAAATACTGTAGCAAGTGGCTGTGTCCATGGGTAAAAACCATATGGCAGCTGACTTACTAACGGACCAAAAGTGATTGCGCAATAATGATGAGATATGTCAGAACTTCTTTGTCATATTACTTTTGTCACATGTCTGCTTGATTCTAGCCGCTAGTATGCAGTTGTGGGCAGCCATTATCACAGATTTCAGATGCTGTGCAAAGACACAAACACCAGAATATTTGATTTTGCTAGTGGAGTCTCACACCATTGTATGCAGCAGTCATCCGTAATTCAGGAAGAAGGGTGAGTACTCAGTACTCTCTGACCATGCTGTGTTGATGGCAAACTTCACTGCAGGCAATTTGGACACCCAGTCACTTTGATTGGGGCTTATACATTGTCTTATCATCTGAATGAAAAATAGTTTGATTAGCATGCTCAGTGGTGGCCATTGGTTTCTGGGTGATATGCACTGGACATTTTAAGTTGTGT
This sequence comes from Termitomyces sp. MG145, assembly GCA_003313055.1. Lineage (NCBI taxonomy): Eukaryota > Fungi > Basidiomycota > Agaricomycetes > Agaricales > Lyophyllaceae > Termitomyces > Termitomyces sp. MG145. The sequence continues at coordinate 20,947 of QGOB01000177.1, forward strand.
ACCAATCAACTCATGCAGGTGCATCCAAAATTTACTAGTGAAGTATGAGTCTTGGTCACTAACTATTGCTTTTGGCAGTCCATGGAGCTTGTATACTTCAGCAAACACTAATTCAGCTATGTTTCTTGCATTATAGTTTGTCCTGCTTGGTCCTAAATGCACCATTCCAGTCAAGTGGTCAATTATTACTGTCAGCAAGTTGTATGTGGTGTTTTTGTCTTTAGACTCAGGCATAGGCCCTACAAAGTCTATGGCAAATTACTTCCCAGGGTTGTGTTGGGACTTGCAATGGGTTAAGTTTGCCATAATATTTGTGGTTAGGCTGGTTTGCTTCTGGCACAAGTGATGCATGATTTGCAAAATGAATATACATCTCTGCTCATGGACTTCCACCAAACATGTTCTTGTAGGTAGGTAAGGGTCTTTCTTGCCCCAAGATGGGCTAGCATTGAATGTGCCTCCAAGATTACTATCTCTTTTATGCTTCAGCCATTAACTATTATTGAAGGTATGCATAGAACCTTTCCTTCATTGAGTTTCAAATATAGAAGTTTATTATCTGTCAGCTTGAAGTTCTTGTAATTGTGCAGGGTTTCTACTACCAGTTTTAGTAGAGGGTCTTCACTATATTTGCCTCAAATACTTTCCAACAGGTTTATTGGTTCACACCCTCCAGCCATCATTTCTATTAATGACACTGGATTTATTGGCTCAGTTAGCTGCTTGAGCCTTGTGGAGTGTTCAGATATTATCTTATCTTGTTCCTGTTTGAGACCAAAGTCATTTATTGTCTCTTTTTCAATCTTTGTTTGTCTTGTGGACTGGGCATGGTGCCCTGTATGAGATTTCCATTGCTCTTGGCTGGGTTACCCAAGCCAACATTTACATCTGCCATTGCAAGAGACAGGTTCTTGGTCTTGCCCTCCATCCTTACAAGCATGGGCATTGATATTTGGTGTGTGTTTAGCAAATCATTATTGAGTATGTATTTTCTGTGTGCTTGTACAGTACCAGCCTTGTCATTGAAATATAGATGCAACAAGGCATTGGACAATGTATTTTCTGCTCCTGGTACATATACCACCTCAAAATCAAATCCTGAAAATTTTTCCAACTATTGGGCTTGCCATCCCAATAGGTCCCATTGGAATGGAACCATATCCCTACTAAGTGTGTGTAATATTCTCATTGGAATTCTGACATGATCAATGTCATTGGCCAGGTAACTAGCAGCCCCTGGAAACCCTCAAGAGATTGCAATTAGTGGGAGTCTTCCATTTGGACAAAGCATCCACTTTATCAGGGTCCATACATATCCCCTTATCATCCACAATGCACCCTAATACTTTCATTTACTTGCATAGAAACTGAAGTTTGTCTTGCTCTATATATAACTTTTCATGGTGCAAGATGTCCATGATCAACTTAACATGCTTGATATGCTCTTCAAGAGAATAGATTATAATGTCATCCAAATATACATCCATTGAATCTACCAATGTATGTGGAGAAAATATGGTTCATGAGTGCTTGGTATGTTACTGGAGCTTTGCAATCACCTTGCTGGAGAACATTACTGACCATGTTTCTATCTGCAGTGGTTACAGCTGTTTGTTAAACATGTTCTGGTATAACATAAATTTGCTTGTAAGCATCTTTTCTGTCCAGCATTGACCAATACCAACTTTTGGCAGCATGCCTCAAGATACTGTCTATATCTGGTAGAGGAGATGATCTCTTGATGGGTATTTACATTTTGTGCTTGCAGGTCAAATACAGTTTGCAGTCTTGGAGCTTCCCCAGGTTTCCAGGGTTTGGGGATCAACATCATAGGTACTGTATTCCCACTGCTAGTGACTTTCCATCTGCTGTTCTTTATGTAGGCATCCCACTTCTCAATCCATTGCAACCTCATTGCCTCAGGACAATGTAATGAGTGCCATGGGTATGTCCTGTTAGGATCAATTAAATAAATCTCTCATGATTAATAGCCCATAGCAGTGGAAGTGGTGTGTCACTTGCCAATTTGCAGATGGGTCCTGTACATTCCTCCCTTGCAGTCTCCAAGTCCTCCTCATAAAGTTCCAGTGACCTCCAGGCCAGCTGGGTCACTCCTGGGCCCTGCATTGGGGCTGATTGCTGGGAGCCAATTATGACACACAAGGGTTGATTCCAAACATGACACATGCTAAAACAGGAAGGGAGTCCCTAGAATAATGTTGTATCCTAAGAGATTAATAACATCAAAAATAGCAATCCTCCCAAATGCCTTGATATTGGAAGTTATCCATGGTGCCATAGTTAATACGTGATCTTGATTCTTGCACCACAAGCTGCACAAGTGCAGGTGAGGTGAGTTCTTTTTTCTTGGTGTTTAGTTGCTGCACTAATGTGCTGGAGATGAAGTTGCTGAGTGAACCTGAATCAATTAATGCACAAGCAGGGTGGCCATTGATGGTGACCACTATCACCAAGGGTTTTGGCACATTGCGCAATAGATCATGAGCATATGCCATGTTTTGCTGGATGGATGGATACTTGCCAGCAGGTATCTGCTGACCATACAATCAGATGACATGAATCTTACCATCATCCACTTCCATACGTATTTTGTTAAATGACAATGTTCACTTCCATACGAGTTCCAATTTGTGCTTGTGACTTGCAATGCTAGAAGTAATTTCCAGCTCTTCTCCAAATGGGATAGTCTGGGTCATAGGTTGGAGTATAAGCTTCCTCAGTCAGTCGGCCAAAGGATTGACCAAGCTTCTTAGAGTATCACCTGGCTAAGTCAAACTTCTCATTCTTCAAGTGCTGCAACTCAATTTCACCCTTAAATCCCAGATTCCTATCATATAGTATGCATGTGGGCATGTCAGATACAATTTTGAACTTTCAGTATTGATGTATTTGATCTGTTTTATCCCATTGGTATGGGGCTCCAATCTTGAGAGTTCAATGGGAATTCCATGCATATACATCCAAGGTTTCCATACTGCATGTCTGGTAGAAGGGGCAGTTGTTGTAGGGTGCTCCTGTTACTACCTGTTGTAGCTTAGCATACCAAATCACCAACAGGAAAGGTATTCCTTTCAGCTGCTGACATTGGTAATACCTTGTAATGCTCTAACACTTTATCATAGATCCATAGCTTGTCACTGTCAGGAAACGGCACTACTCAGAACCTGAAAGGCCAAAGTTGAAGCACATTAGCTGGATTGCCTGGGTATGGCTGCATGCCTTCAAGCAGCTCAGTGACATGGTTATAAATGGCATTCCCTAAGCAGGTCCTGTGTTTGTAGGTGTCCATCAGTGCAATTCATTCTTCAGTATTATCCTCCGGAAAATGCTGTACGGGCCTGGGATACAAGAAATCAAGTGCAGATCCCTGTGTGCAATTGAGGAAGCTTGGACAAGAGGCCACCATCACAAACACCTTCAACAATGACATGTTTGGCCTATCAATGACCAGGGAGGGAGCAAAGAAGGCAAAGGAAGAACTGGTGAAGGTCTACAAAGTAAAAAACTTAGGCAAGCCCACTTTCCTTCTGGGGATGGCCATCCACTGTGACATGGACAGTGGATTGATATCACTGGTCACAAAAGGCATACCTCACCTGAGTACTCAAATGATTCAATATGAAGGACTGCAACCCACGATACACCCCGCTGCCATCAGGAATTGTATTGACAAACAACATGTCCCCAAAAGATGAAGCAGAGTGCTGTTTCATGGCAGACAAACCCTACTGTCAGCTTCTCGGAGTACTAATGTGGGCTCAGGCAGCAACGAGACCGGATTTGTCATTTGCCGTTACTCTGCTTGCGCGAGTCCAAGCTAACCCTGGCCCAGCCCACTGGGTCAACAAAACCAGTGGGTTATGTTGACGCAGATTATGGAGGTAATCTCGATACTTGGCAATTAACAGCAGGATATATCTTCATGATGGCTGGAGGCCCAGTGTCTTGGAGCTCTAAGCGTCAACAAATGGTGGCTCTGTCTACCACCGAAGCTGAATATATGGCAATGACGCGGGGTTCTCAACAAGCACTCTGGATGCACAACTTCCTTACAGAAATCAACATGTCACAACCTTTCCCTGCCACACTTATGGCCGACAACAATTCATCAATATCCCTGGCTAAATAGCCAAAAGGGCATGCAAGAGCCAAGCACATCGACATTAGGCATTATTATATTCGCGAACGTATTCAAGAGGGGGAGATTGAAATCTTTCGTATACCATCATCTGAGAACATAGCCGACATCTGCACAAAATCACTTCCGCCACCCATGACTACTTGATATCCCTCATAGGCCTGAAGAGCAGCGACGCCCGCGCAAGTCAGGGGGAGTGTTGAAGATAGAGACTTGCTCACCTTGACATTACATCATCTAGAAATCAGGCGTCTACATCTTTTGGATATTTTTTTTCTTCTCTCTGCGTCTCGTACCAGGGCTGGCGATTGGTGTTTGCTAGTCTTTGGGGGTTTGTTTGTTTTTTCTGTTTTAACAAATGATAAACAGAGCGCCACCCTCATGTTGAGGCTACAAGTGCCAGTATTGCCTCACAACACAGATACCAGTCACTCACGTGACTCTAGATTATTTTCACTCCCTGGCAGTCTCGTATTCTTCATCTACTGAATACGAGACTGCCAGGTATGTATATTAATCATACTTATACCAATCATCTACTGAATATGAGACTGCCAGACTGCCAGACTGCCAGACGCCAGACCTTAGTCCAAAGTCCTTCCAGTTATAAGTCTGGTTCCCCACTGCGCAACTGTCAGTAACAGGTTATGGGCCCCGGCCCCCAGACTTACACAGAAGATCAGATTACTCCGCTCCGTTCCCAGACGTCAAAGTGACACTCGTTCCTGTTTTAAAAGCTCGTATACTCCCACGTCTCAGTATTCATCAGTCCGGCCCGCTTGCCTAGCATGGAAGATACGACCTCTGCATCACGATCACCAATGTCCAAACTCGGTGTGATGAAATACGCCGAGTGGGAAAAGGCAATGTATGGGCGCCTGATGTCCATAGGTGGATCCCAAATAGTGTCAGGAAGAGAGACACAGCCTGAAGACAAAGGAGATTTAGCATCAGCCCAAGCAATACAATCCTACTTGCTCCATAGTGATAGAGCAGCAGGTGAGATCTACCAATGGCTCGACGAAGGAAATAAAACGCATGTCAATGACATCCGTGAGGACCCCGCAGCAATGTGGGAAAAGCTCAAAACAATACACTTGAAATCAGCTCCAAACGCACGTTTCAACTCACTCAGCGACCTTTTTAATATTAGGCTGCGAGATAATGAATCTCTCACTGAACTCTGCACACGTGTCAAAGGTGTGATGCAGCGTGTCCGAGCCCTCTGCCTGCCGGCTGTTACTGGGCCAGGCAGTTTAACTTTGCCTGGGTATACCCTCGAAATGCTCGATGATGAGCTATCAACCATGGCAATGTTGCGGGCCTTGCCCCGTGAAGATTACGCATCATTTATCTCGTCGGTACTCCTGCTCAACAGCCTAACAAAGGACGCAGTCCTCGAGGCCTTCCGAACTGAGGAAACCCAGCGACGAGCTGCCAAGGAGGAAGCGGAAACCGCTGCCGCCACAGCAGCACGCACAATCACCTGCTACATCTGCGATGGACCACATAAAGTTCAAGATTGTCCCAAGCTTTCAGCGGCACGTGAAAACGCAAAGAAGACCGATGTCAATGCCAAACCAAAGAAGCGTGGGAACCGCCGTGGAGCAAAGGCTGATGCAGCGCAAACGGCAGACATGTCTAAAGTCGAAGAAGGATGCGATGGACCTGCTGTCAAAGCAGAAGCAGCCGTTTGTCAATCTGCTAACTCACCGCAGTCGCAATCTCATGTACTGTGGAACACAGACTCAGGTGCCTCGGTGCATATGACGCCCCATCGCGAATGGTTCCTGCCAGACTCTTTCAAACCTTGGAGAGTCCCAATATATCTTGCCAACAACGCAGTGGTTTATTCGGCTGGAAAAGGAGATGTATTGTTCAAACCGGCAGGGAAGAATAGGAATGGAAAGGCTCTCAATGGTGTTATCATCACCAACATCCTATTTGTACCTGACCTAGCCAACAACCTTCTTTCCATCAATACACTTAGCGTGCATCGAGGTTTTACTGTGACATTCTGTGGGCGAAAAGTGTTATTCAGCATCCGAGATGAACTAGTTTTCTCAGCCACTATAGATAGTGCGCTTACCTCATACCTGAATGGTGAGACAGTTGTCTCGTCACCATCACACGTGGTCAAGGTAGCGAGCATAGGCCCTACCTCGTTGTCTGTAATTGAGAAGAGTTTGTTACATCGGCGGATGTGCCACCTGGGAGCAAATCGCCTTGAGCAATTGATTAAGAAAGGCCTCACAGAAGATTTGAAGATTAAGTCAGGTTCATCTCTCACTCATGTATGCGAGCCATGCCTTCAGGGCAAGCAACATTGCGCCCCCTTCCCACACACCGCCGACCGAGCTATGGAACCCCTAGGCAGAATATTCACGGACGTGCACGGTCCAATGCCAGTGGGCGGGCATCAAGGTAACTGTAAGTGGTGGTGCACCTTCGTTGATGATAACACACAATGGATGGAGACGTACATCATGAAGCGCAAAAGCGACGTGTTTGAAGCGTTCAAGTTATATAAGGCACTTGTTGAATGGCAGACCGGCTTCAAGATCAAGTGCGCCCATCACGATAAGGGAGGGGAATATATTTCAAACGAGTTCATCACATTCTGCAAGAATGAGGGCATACGACTCGAATACACAAACACGGCTACACCACAACAGAACGGGGTCACTGAACGCCTTAACAGAACAATCGGGGAGGCAGTTATGTGCATGCTAGCAGAGGCGAACCTCCCTGAGAGTTTCTGGCCATACGCACTCAGTGTATATAGGCACGTTCACAATCGTATTCCTACTTCCGCACTTACAGACAGCACTACTCCGTTCGAAGAATACAAACAGAGAAAACCATGCATCGGTCACTTGCGAGTGTTTGGTTGCGCGGCTTACGTGCTTGTAGGACGAGACAAGAGACGCGGTTTGCAAGGCCACACCCAATCGGGTATATTTGTTGGATATCCTAACAATTATGTAGGGTGGCAGGTATACATACTGAGCACCAAGAAGATCGTCATATCTCGCGACGTGATATTTGATGAAACTCGTTTCCCAGGCCTCAAACTCACGAGCACAGCAACCCTCCCTCCCACAAGCGTGTTTGATACCCTGGAAACTCACGTTCCATATGACTTGGACAGTATCCTCGAACTGGCAGTCGAGCGCACGCCCGTCATCCCTGCAAATGATGACTACATTTTTGACGACGGTGAGCCACTCACCGACATAGAATCAGACGCTGCAGGTTCGGTGGGAGCGAACGGCACTCACCAGGAGCCTGATTTGACCGAACAAGATGGGCACGATTCGGTGGGAGTTGCCGGCCCACTAGAGACCCCTCCAGCGCCTAGAAGGCTACGCCAACCAAGACCGTTGCCACCACCATGCAAGCCTAGTCAACGCATACGATTCCGTGCACGCAGTCCTGACGCCGAGTACCGGAACGCAATAAACCGCCAGGAAAACCGAGAGTCGCCACTCACACGTGAACCGCCACCACCGCTGCCGCCGTCACCATACCCTGAGCCTCCCCAAGAGCAGCCTCTATGGGATGTCGGCGTTGAAGACGCCGACGAACATGGAGAGCAGGAGGTAGCCCTCGTCTTGAATGTTGATTCAGATGACGCCCTACTTCTTGCTGGTCGCGCTTTTGTTGAGCACGGGACTGATTTCGGAGGCTATGGTGCCCTCAGCGCAAACGTCGCCACCGCGTACAAGGTCGGTGCTCACGATATGAACCCCCAATCTTACAAGGAAGCCATGGCAAGCGAGAACGCAGCTGAGTGGTACAAGGCGATGTGCGACGAAATGAACGTGCTAAAGAACAGTGGCACCTGGTGCCCAGTCTACCTACCAGCAGGACGCCGCGCCATCGGTTCATGGTGGGTCTTCAAGGTGAAACACCTACCCGACGGCGCTATCGAACGATTCAAGGCACGCCTTGTCGCACAGGGCTTCAGTCAGCGTCCGGGTGTTGATTTTGACGAGACGTTTGCCCCGACAGCCCGCTGGGCGGCAGTCCGCACTGTTCTCGCACTAGCAGCGGCTGATGATATGCACCTCGAGTCAGTCGACATCTCCTCTGCATTCCTGCACGGCGTCGTCGACACAGAACTCTACATGAAGTTTCCTGAAGGGTTCCCAGAAACTGTGCCGAACGATGTGGAACGGCAGCCTGGCGATGGTGAGCTCTGCGCTAAACTACAGAAGGGAATATATGGTCTGAAGCAGGGGGCAAATCTCTGGAACAAGCGCATGCATGAAGTGTTCCTGAAGATTGGCTTCACGCGCATCACCTCTGACCCATGCGTATACGTCTACATATGCAATGACATTCGCATCATTGTTCCCATTCACGTCGACAACATGACCCTTGCCTCAAAGTCCAAGCCGGCAATTCTCAAGGTCATCGCAGAGCTGTGGAAGTTCTTCAAACTACGCCATCTCGGCCCCACCACGGGCCTGCTCGGAGTCATGGTAACACGTGATCAGCGCAACCGCAAACTATGGATTGATCAGAAGGCGTACGCCATCGAGATCCTCTCGCGCTTCAACATGCTCGATTGCAAAGCAGTCACTACGCCCCTCGCACCTGGCATATGCCTCTCCAAGGCAGACTCGCCCAGTACACCGGATGAGGTTGAGGAAATGAAGACAGTACCATATGTCCAGGCCACGGGCGCCCTCCTTTATCTGGCAATGTGTACACGGCCAGACATAGCCTTTGCAGTGGGCATGCTTTGTCGCTTCAACGCCTGTCCCGGACTCAAGCACTGGCAAGTTGTAAAGCACTTATTACGCTACGTTCGCGGCACACTCGACTACAAGATTGAATACTCCGCAACCGCGGCTGCCCTACCCCCCTCCCGCTTTCTCGCGTTCGCCGACGCCGATCACGGCGGCAACCCCGACAATGGCCGCTCCACCACTGGTTCCGTCTTAATGGTTGCCGGGGGTGCTGTCAGCTGGATTTCGAAACAGCAGACCCTAGTTGCCCTCTCCACCACCGAGGCTGAGTTTGTCGCGGCCAGCAAAACTGGCAGGGAGCTCTGCTGGCTGCGCAATTTTCTTAGTGACATCGGCGTCCCACAGTCGTTGCCCATGATACTCAACCTGGACAACCAGTCCGCTATCTTGGTTTCGAAGCAGCCCGAGCACATGGGCCGCCTCAAGCATCTTGACCGCCACTGGTTCTGGCTGCGTCAGGCCGTATACGACGGAAAACTCAAACCGAATTATATTCCCTCTGAAGACATGGCCGCCGACCTTCTAACTAAGCCTCTCTCTCGCCCCCTCGTCGACAGGCTGCGGAGAGCTATGGGGATCGTCGGGGAGTTCTCCCGGACTGACCTCTGTGACGTTGTGGGCACTACGTCAGGTGGGAGTGTTGAGGCTACAAGTGCCAGTATTGCCTCACAACGCAGATCCCAGTCACTCACGTGACTCTAGATTATTTTCACTCCCTGGCAGTCTCGTATTCTTCATCTACTGAATACGAGACTGCCAGGTATGTATATTAATCATACTTATACCAATCATCTACTGAATACGAGACTGCCAGACTGCCAGACTGCCAGACGCCAGACCTTAGTCCAAAGTCCTTCCAGTTATAAGTCTGGTTCCCCACTGCGCAACTGTCAGTAACACCTCAGTCGTACACATACTTTCTTAGTGTGACTGGAGGGTGAGCATTGTCTTTACTTACATCCCGGAATACGCATATTAATTACTCCTGTAGACTAATTTCTGTCTCTACAGGTAAATAAATTAGTTGTACACATACTTTCTTAGTGCGACTGAGGACTAATTTCTGTATTACTCTACAAAGTGCATTGCCAAAAATGCTTCCGACATATCCCACCCATCTAAGCCAACTCAAGATGATGATGATCAGACAGTAATCCTTTCAGAACCACCCAGGATTTTACCTATAGAGGAACCTGTTGAACAACCCGTAAAGGGTGCACCAGCCAATATACACTCAAGTTTGACGGACAACAAGGACAGCAATCCTAACAGAGAAGGCATGCCAAAGGGACCAGGGAGAAACTTGAACTGAGAGGGCTGTCAAGGAATCAAAAGAGGCAGGTCAGTGTGTCAAGAAAGAGAGAGCAGAGCACGGGAAAGCAGGCGAAAGAGAAGAATCCCAAGATGATGTTGCACAAAGTGCATGAACCAGGGCCTGATCTTGATCAGATCCTGTCAGGTCTTAACGCGATAGAGGCCACACCAAACTTTGACCCTGACATCAACCTAGAGACCCGAAGGATGGTAGGAGGAGGCAAAAAATCCGCCCGGTAGACAAAAGTGGGGAGCAGTCATATTGGGAGGAGTTACGTAGTCAACTTGCAAACAGACCGTTGCTGCTTTGTAATGCAAAGCAGAATATGGCGGCTATGGAAGCCGCGCAGGAGTGCATATGGGTTGCGTACGTTAATGACAGCCGTTGGATACGCGCCGGCAAAAGCCACAACAATACTTTGTGACAACAACAAAGCCACGACAAGTAGCAAGTCTTACCACACGCACTACCCGGCTCCGATTTGACATGAACAAGACAGTAAGTCCATATGATCTCTTCCCGTTTACGACATGCTCACTTGTTTCATGCACTAGTCAGTGCCCAGCTCTCCATAATGTTCTCGCGTGCCCCAAGTCCCCGAAAGGATATTCCCTGCCCCACCTACCTCTCAAACATGCCCACTCGCATGTGCTATCAAGCCTAACGCATGCTCTGAGTCGTCCCGCCGCATGTCCAGATACCACACCACCAACATGCCGACGTGCCGCGCCTTTGTGATGGCGCCGCACCCGTGGATGCGTTACAACACTCTATGATGCGCCTTCAGCCACCTAACATGCTATGTACTACGTCCCTCCCTCATCATGAGATTGATATCCTCTGTGGTTGCAAAGTCGGTTCACTGTTGCTCATTTACTTTGTTTTGATTTAAGATGTTTTTGAAAATGAAATTCTACTCAAGGCTAATACGACAACCTCACAGCATCACGTTGGTCTCACGGAGGAGTGAGCAAGGGAACTTCCAATGAATCATGTAATATATTAAGACCGATGAATGAATACTAGTATCAACAATAAACACAAATTCGTCCCGTCTCTTCACAGGCTTTCAATGAGATTTTACCTTATTTTTCTTCCGGAAAGTACTGGTCGTTATTTTACATGATTACTTGGCACACTTCCCCCCACAAGTCAAGTCAGATCATTGTATTCATTCTATCCATTTCGCTTCTTTCGGTCGGATGTGGCTAGGATTATACGGCTATAACAATGGGATCGTTTGCTGATGAAATATGTGAAATGTGGAGAATGATTAATGAACAAAAGAATGAGACGTACCATATATAGCGGTTGTTGTCTCTTCTATTACATGTAGTACATCCCCTTGATAGGGATTCAGCGTCTGTTCAGTAACACTGAAAACCAGTTATGATTGGGCATAGAATGAATGATAGGCAAAACATCCATACCCAGACCATAATATGGGGGCGGCAGAAGATAGAGTCGCCAAGGACAAAGCGATAAAAAGCAAGATAACACGGAGAGGATGCGTTGTTGGTTGGGGACTCTGGACAAAAGCTCCTCTTTATATAATAGCGACAATATATCAGCAACACTGAAGGCGATATACTATGAGATCTGATAGTCCTTGGCCCCATTCTTGTAAGTTGTCGCATTGTATCACAGTTTATTCGACTGCATGAATGGTACTATATGTCAATCAGTCTTTGCTTTTGTACATCATAACTATCACATAGGGTAGACTAACCAACGTTGTGGCTTGTCGGCGGGAAAAAAAAACTGATTGGTCCATTCATCCATTCAGTCAGTCTTAGCTTTTCGGAAACTTTATTTGCTTGATAATTCATTCATTTAGTCTTAGCTTTTCGGAAATTTTATTTGCTTGATAGTTGATTCATTCAGTCTTAGCTTTTCGGATATTTTATTTCGCTTCATAGTGTGTTATCCCTTTCCCCAAGCATCAACAGGCCAGCCATCCTGAAACAAAACCCGCGTCTAAGCCCAAGGGCGATACACATAGATGCCAGGTCTAGGTTGACCCGTCAGAATGCCACGGCATGTCAGGTCTCAAAATACGGCTATGTAAGGGAGAAACACGGAGTCTGATCACGAGACGATGAGGTGTGGTCTAAGGACAAAGACAGAGATTGTGAGGTGAGATTATAATAATGATGAAATAAGACTCCAAACATTACAGGGCCCCTCATACCTCAATCCGGGCTGACAACCTCCAAATAGCTCTCGGGCACCAACGCCCACCCTACGCCCGCACTCTCATCGACGACAACCGCCCAACCCACACCCCCGCCCCTCCCAATGACACGCACGATCTGATCCTCCACCAACGCCATCTCCGCCGTCCCCTCTGGCTCAAAAGCATACGCCGCACGATACAAACCAGGATACAGCGGCTGCTCCTCCTCTCCAGCGTCGTCTAAACCCACATCCTCATTCTGATCAAGATCCATGCCATCCCACGTATCGTCCTCGTCCTCATCATCATCATATTCACTCCCGTCGTCGTCGCCAGGAAATCCCGCGAGCTTGCGATGTAAAGTCGTCAAATGATTCGCTCGTGGAACGAGTGCGCCCGCGCCGCATGAAGTGTGGGTCTGCATGTACGCAACGACAAAGACAGATATTTTGAGGTGAGATTATGATAATAATA
>QGOB01001711.1:0-12320 GCA_003313055.1 Termitomyces sp. MG145
TGCATTTATTTATGTATAGATTAGTTACACACCTGAATGTCCGTGGGTTCAGAATGAAGAGTATGGAATCCAGGACGGAAAACTATGTGTCATGTGAGATTTCTGTACTCAGTGATCCAGAGAGATGATACTAAATGGGCACACCCATCATTGAACCCACAACAGATCGGGTCGGATCTGGGGTCGTAATGTCTGGGCAAGCTGAATTCTGCAGTGACGTGATCTCCTAAGTTATGAGAAAATCAGAAAGGTGGGACATTAGCTTTATAACCTACCTTACTTCCCACTCCAGCCAAAGCTGCCGGCCTGATACATATGGTGGCATTTGCACGAACAATTGAATAAAACCTGTCGCTGAACCTGGAACAGCTCCAATCATGGACATCATTCCTCTCAATCCATTAGCGATACTCATCCTTCCTGTCTTAATTTTTACCTATGCGATCTCTCAACGCAAGTGGGGAGCACCCCACTCTATCTTTCCCCCTGGTCCGCCAGGAAAACCCCTAATTGGGAATATTGTGAACTTCAAAACTCGTGGTGCTTGGGTTGATCTCACCAAGTTAAAAGATACGTATGGTACGGCTCTAGAGTCTACACATGCATCAGAGGGAGCTTTAAATGTCTATCAGGGGAACTCGTCTTTTTCCATGGGTTGGGGAGCTATATACTCGTCTTGAATACTCTAGAAGTTATTGAAGACCTTTTTGACAAGCGTGCAACCATCTATTAAAACCGGCCTTTATTCACGGTAGTCTCGGAACTCATGGGGTTAGGCCAGGTTTGTATTGCCTGTTTCACAGTATTTTTGTTCATCTTTTGCAGAGCATTCCTCTCCTTCCCTACGGAGCGGAGTGGAGAGAGCTAAGAAAAATGGCCCACGCCGCACTCAGTCCATCTGCGACGAAGAAATACCACACCACACAAGAAGATCTTTCAGCTCTGCTTAATGAGGCTCTGTTAAACGATCCGAACAATTTCTTCTCTCACATTCGATTGTTAGTCTACTCAACAATCTTTGAGTTTTCAATCCGATTAAAAAATCAAGTTCTAGGACAGCTGGGCAAATCGTCTTTGCTGTAACCTATGGCCTCTCGGCCGACACCACAGATCGCAAGGCCTGTCTGTTAATTCTGACACATTCGTTTGTAACTAACTTGATTACCTGAGCAGTACATCGCACAGGCTGAGGAAACCTTGCAGGTCGTTGTTAAGGCGACTGTTCCTGGAGCATACCTTTGCAATTTGTTGCCAATTCGTAAGTTCTATAGTCAATTCGTAAGTTCTATCCTGTTGTTCATTGACACTCCCTAACTCTGGAGTAAAACACTGTCCTTCATGGGTCCCCTTCCAACGGGAAGCCGCATACGGGAAAATGATGATCGAAAATTTAGTTAATGCACCTTTTGATCATGTTAAGCAAGCCATGGCACGTCAAAAAACATGGTTTGTTTCCCAGTCTGTTCTCAAATGAATGCTTTACCAGATCGAAGGGACGGCTCGACCATCTTTGACTCGTGACCTGTTGATGGAGGATACTCCGGCTGATAATCGCACTCTACATGAATCCCGCGTGAAGTGGATGGCTGGTAGCATGTTTGGAGGTGAACTCATCTCAAACAAGCGAGAAATCATTGACATATCAGCCGTGCTTCAGCCGGTGGAGAGACTGTACGAGCACTTCTCTGTAACAAGGATATCAGAATGGTTGACTACGCTTCTTCCCCAGACCTACGCGACAGTGCTTGTTTTCTTGATGGCCATGGCTCTCAACCCAGATAAGCAGCGTATTGCACAAGCTGAGATAGATTGTGTTATAGGCAACCGTCATCTTTCCAGTCATTGCAGATCGCAACAACCTTCCTTATGTCAATGCTGTGATCAAAGAAACCATGCAATGGCATCCTTCTTTACCCCTAAGTTTGTCGGATTGTACCTCATCTGGCAATAGCTAATCTTTTGACAATAGGCATTGCCCGTTGTAGTGCTGAGGACGATCATTATCGAGGATACTTCATCCCAAAGGGTACGATTATTATTCCAAATGCCTGGTAAGACTACCTAGCCATACATATACTTGTTTCATCTTCAAAGTCGAGCAAAAGGGGGGTCGCTTTTGCACCCAACGACGAATATGACCCTTCCCATTTCATTCCAGAATGCTTCTTGAACTGCAAGTCTGCTACCATTGACCCTGCAGTCTGGGTGTTCGGCTTCAGACAAAGGTATTCCGTCACTTTTATACTATCCATTTACTAAGAGGACTTCGCTATCCCTCAGGATTTGTCCTGGGAAGATACTTGGCGAAAATTCACTATTTGCTCTTATATCTACAATTATTGCTGCTTTTGACATACTTCCCCCCGTTGAGGGAAAACTGGAACCACGATTTGGTCTTGACCTTGTAAGGTGAGGATACGCGTGGATATGATTTGAACGATCTCGTTGATCTCATAATGATGACAGTTATCCCCAGCCGTTCAATTGTCAGATTGTACCTCGCTCTTCAACAACGGCTGTGCTAGTGTGAGAACGGGCAGCCCTTTGCACTGTCTGAAACTACTATCATCTATGATTTCTGCCACATATGTCTATCTCAGCACAAATAAATAGGGCCACCATGAAAATATGATAGTTCAAATTGTCTGCATAAGGTATCTCTTCAGCGGTGAGACATAGTGTTGGAGTAGACTCTCAGCTATGGTGGTGGTGTCTGGGTATTTTGATTTCCTCTTATATCTTCTCCTATCTACCTCTTTCAACATGATTGTTGACAATTGTTTTTTCAAGCAGGCATTAGCAGTCCTTGTCCTTTGTATTAGTAAATCCCTCAGTTCTTCTGAGACTGAGGGTATGCACATACTTTCATCATTCACTCTTCCAGAACTTTACTTATAGAACTTGTAGACCCTAGACTTACCTTGTATCCACAGTTTCAATACAGTTCTTCTGATAACTGAGGACTCTGGACTTGCTCTGTATTACACACAGAAAGGGATAGATCCCATAAACTGGCTATTATTGCTGCTCACATTGGCTTGCCACACCAGCACCTGTGACCTCTGCTTGAGCACTAAGCCTCATCATCAGCTCCCCACAGGGCATCCTCCACTGTTGAAGTATAATGTCATCTAACTACAGACGTGAGTCAAATCGTGTGTAATTCCATTGTGAGTAAGGAAGGTGAATATTAATTGTAGTGAGAGGTCCCTGTCAATAGCATCAGTCTGTGAATGCTATGTCTGAGCATGACATTAGTTTCACACTGCACAATACCACATTTGTCACAGTCTGTTCTAGATCCATGCCTAGATTCTATGTGGTCTCTTCCTGTATTTCAGGCATTGTGTTCTCTGTTAAAGTCCAAAAATTGAGGCTTCTGTAGTCAGTACTGGCTAAGGCTCATCACCAGCTCAATCATCTCAAAGCATCACTGATGATGTAGTTTTTGATGAGATGGAACATCATTCTGGTTTATTTCCATCAATGTGGTCATTACATGCTGCAGGGTAAATCTCTAATGGTATATTGAACTATGTGGCCATCACCTTGTATCCTGTTATAGCCAGAACAACTGTGTAGTCTAAGAGCCTTTTACAGTGAGCTTCATTCTGTACTTGCTGGAATATGCCCAACTAGTATGTCTAAAATATGAGTTTCACTCTAAAAACAAAGAGATCATTCCATGGTCTGCATAATTTGCAATGACACCAGACTGCAAGTTCAAGGACCAATAATAAAGGTTTCCAAAACAGAGCTGTGTTAATTATCTTGGATAAATTACATTTTACATCTCCTTCTTGTAAGGGAAACCTCACAGAGCTGTGGAACTCACACAACTGGCAAAGGGATATCCAAAGTTGTATTAGCAAGTGGCTACAGTGTACAGGGCTAGCTACTCACCTGGCAGAGGGATATCCAAAGAGAATAAGTCTGAGGAGTCCCTATGCCAGGATGTGGACGCTTCTGGGGCCCCAGAAGCATGGGAATCAACTGTATAGTACACATAAGTCACTGAAAAAGGAGTGTGGGAATAAAAGATGAAAAACTCATACATTGCCAGAGAATGGATTGGTAATGTCAAGCAGGTGACTCTGGCAAGTCAGGTGGTCAGAAAAGGGTCAGATGACCAGGAAGAGATCAGATGACCTTGAGAACAATGTCAGGTGATCAGAAATGCGGACACAATATGTACAGATAATATCTAAAGGGGAGAAGAAGAGAAAAGGAAGGGGGAAAAGGAAAGGAGAAACAAGAAATGAGAGAGGAGGGAATGGTCCTGGGGATTGTTCCCTTACATCACCCCCCCCTCTAGGTTGCAGCGCCTTGATGCATGCCATGCTGACTGGAAGAGCACTGGTGATAGAGTGTACAGTCCTCACACAAGCCTGGGTGCCATCATAGAATTCCTTCACCTGGATAGGGGCCCTAACGCCCTCTGCTGGTTCCCAGGGAGGCATCCTTGTATCCATAGCCCTTCCACTTGACCCAGTACTGGAGCTTGCAAAAAAAGATGCGACTATCTAGGATTGCCTAAACCTTGT
Source organism: Termitomyces sp. MG145 (assembly GCA_003313055.1). Classification (NCBI taxonomy): domain Eukaryota; kingdom Fungi; phylum Basidiomycota; class Agaricomycetes; order Agaricales; family Lyophyllaceae; genus Termitomyces; species Termitomyces sp. MG145. The sequence continues at coordinate 4,545 of QGOB01001711.1, forward strand.
AGTGCTCCTCATCATCCACAATTACCAGCGGTAGCAGGGGATCCACTTTCCAGCCTGGGATAGGATTGGTGATTGCTGGGCAGAGTTTGACCACATAGAAGACCAGATGAACCCTGTGCATTGCACGGGGTAAGCGCAGACGGTATGAAAGATGACCCACAGTGCATTTGACCACATATGAGCCCAGGAACTTATGAGAGAGTTCCTTGGATGGGCATGTGGTTTGAATGTCCTCCATATCCAGATAGACCTTATCTCCTGGGAGGTATTCTGATGCTGGGGTCTGGTGCTAGTTGTAGTACTGGGCCATGTCATCCTTGGCCTTGGCTAGGGCTGCCCTTGCCTCCTCTGTGCTTCCTTCATGCAGTTCACAAACTCATTGACTGACTCATTCTGTGAGGGATTTTGATGTGTTTCAAAGCCCATACAAGGGTTGTGCCCAGTGTCTAGCAAGAAGGAGGTGGCCTGGGTTGCAGAATGCACATGGTTGTTGTACTGGAATTCTGCGTCTGGGAGGAGTTCATCCCAGTTGTCCTGCCGCTTGCTGCAGAAGATCTGGAGGTACTGTTCCAACTCTTGGTTGACATGCTCTGCCTGGCCATCCAACTGAGGGTGATATGTGGTAGAGGCCTGAAGTTTGATTCCCAACAGCCAGTACAGCTCCCTGGTGAATTTGGCAATGAACTGAGGACCCCAATTGGACACAAAGGCATCAGAGAGGCCATGGAGCTTCCAGACATTCTTGCAGTACAGGTTTGCAGCGCCCAGGGCAGAGCAGGTGGTAGTGGTGGGCATGAAATGCGCTCTCTTCCCAATACTGTCTACAACAACCATAATAGCATTGTAGCCATGCACATCTGGTAGCTCTGAGATGAAGTTGACTGAGACCATGCTCCACCTGTCTTTGGGGATGGGGAGAGGGTGCAGCTTGCCTATGGGTGCCTAATGGGAGGGCTTAGTCCTAAGGCACATGCCACAGGTGCTGGTGTAGGTTTCCAATATAGCGTGACATTTGGGGCCACCAGTAGTTATGCAATACTAGCTCTAGAGTTTTTCAGCATCCAGGGTGTCCTGCAACCTTTGAATCATGGTGCTGCTCCACAATCCATTGCCTCAGCTCCAGGTCATTTGGCACGTAGATGCATCCCCAGAAGGCGAGAATTCCCTGGTCCAACCACCACTCCTGACTGTGGGCAGAACAAGTCCCTGTCTGTCAACCTGCCTTGAGCATTGCTGCAGCCCTAGCCACCACATCCTCATGGAGTCCCTCTCAATTGCCCTTCTGAATGTCTGCCAGGATGGATACCTCCTTGCCTTGGATCATCAAACCTTTGAGTGCCCAAATTGCAAACAGCTCTGGCCTGAGTAAGACGATATTGTCATTGTTGTCTGCTCCAGTCCTGTGGTCTGCCCGGCATGAGAATGTGTCTGGTTTACCTATACTTTGACCTGGCCAGTGATGATGTGTGAAGTCAAAGTTGGCCAGGTAGAGGGACCAGTGGGCCTGTCATTGGTTGAGCCTTTTTGTGGTGCAGAAGTACTCTAGGTTCTTGTGATCTGTCCAGACTTCAAACTGATGCTAGGCCCCGTCTAGAAAATGATGCCACTCTTCCAAGGAACAGATGATTGCCAGCATCTCCTTGTCATGGATCTTGTAATTATGCTCCACAGTATTGAGACTCTTGGAGTAGAACACAATGGGGTGCCACTTCTCATCCTCCTTAGACTGTTGGGAGAGGACAGCTCCGGTTGCAAAGTCTGAGCTGTCCGCCTCCACATGGAATGGCAGGTTGTCATCAGGGGAGTTGAGAATCAGTTGGGAGGTCACTGCATGTTTCAGAGTCTCAAAGGCTGTCTGTTGAGTGTCTGTCCACTGCCAAGGCTGGTCTTTTGAAGTCAGGTGAAAGACAGGGCAGGCATGAAGTGAGAAGTCCTGGATGAACCACCAGTAGAAGTTGGTGAAACCTAGGAAGGATTGAACCTCCTTCTTGTTCTAGGGTGCTGGCCAGTCTGCCACTCCAGCTACCTTCACTGGGTCCATCTCCGCTGTTCCATGCAAGATGATGAGTCCAAGGTATTTCACTCAGGTCTGCTCAAACTCGCACTTCTCAGGTTTGAGGTAGAGCTGGTGTTGGCAAAGTCATTCCAGAACCAATTCTACAATGCGGCAGTGCTCTGCCAGGGTCTTAGTGAAGATGAGGATGTCATCAAGGTACATGCACACCACTCCCTCTGCAATGAGATCATGGAAGATGTCATTCATTATGGTCTGTGTAAGGGCGACCTCAGAGAGCTGTGGAAGTCACACAGCTGGCAGAGGGATATCCAAAGATGTATTAGCAAGTGGCTACAGTGTACAGGAGCTAGCTACTCACCTGGCAGAGGGATATCCAAAGAGAATAAGTCTGAGGAATCCCTATGCCAGGCTGTGGATGCTTCTGGGGCTCCAGAAGCGTGGGAATCAACTATATAATACACAGAAGCCACTGAAAAAATACTGTGGGAATAAAAAGATAAAAACTCGGATATTGCCAGAGAATGGATTGGTAATGACCATCAGGTGACTCTGGCAATGTCAGGTGGTCTGGAGAAGTCAGATGACCAGGAAGAGATTAGATGACCTTGAGAGCAAGGTCAGGTGATCAGAAATGCAGACACAATATGTACAGATAGTATCTAAAGGGAAACAGAAGGGAAAAGGAAGGAGAAAAAGAATAGGAAAAGGAAAGGATGGTCTCTAGGGGTTGTCCCCTTACATCACCCCTCCTCTAGGGTGCAGCGTCTCAGTGCACTGGATGGTGGTGAGGCCAAACAGACTGGAAAAGCGCTGGAGAAAGTGTATACAGGCCCCAGATGCTCTTAGGGGCACCTGGATGCCGCTCATAGATTTCCTTCACCTGCAGTGGTGCCCGGACATCCTCAGCTGACTCCCAAGATGCATCCTCATAACCATAGCCCTTCCACTTCACTCGGTACTGAAGCTTGTGGCAAAACATGCAACTGTCCAAGATTGCCTCTACCTCATAGTGCTCCTCATCATCCACAATGACTGGTGGTGGTGGTGGAGCTGTCTGGCACCCTGGAATTGGGTCAGTGACAGTGGGATGGAGCTTGACTACATGGAAGACTGGATGGATGTTCCACATTGAATAGGGCAGGCACAGGCAATAAGCCAGATGCCCCACTGCACACTGTACTGTATATGGGCCAAGGAACTTGTGGGAGAGCTTTTTGGATGGGCGCATGGTCTGGATGTCCTCTGCGTCAAGATAGACCTTATCCCCTGTTTGGTATTCTGGTGCTGGAGTTCAGCGTTGGTTATAGTACCAGGCCGTGTTGTCCTTGGCCTTGGCTAATGCCGCTCTGGCCTCCTCCTGCGCCTCCTTCATGCGATCCACAAACTCCGTCACTGACTCGTTCTGGGAAGGGCGCTGGCGGGGCTCAAAGCCCATGCAAGGGTTGGGTCCAGTGTCCAGCATGAAGGGGGTGGCCTGCATTGCAGAGTATACATGATTGTTGTACTGGAACTCTGCATCTGGAAGGAGTTCGTCCCAGTCATCCTGTTGCTTGCTGCAGAAGATCCGGAGATACTGTTCCAACTCCTGGTTGACCCACTCGGTCTGACCATCCGATTGAGGGTGATATGCTGTAGAGGCTTGGAGTTTGATCCCTAGCAGGCGGTATAGTTCCCTGGTGAATTCTGATATAAACTGAGGACCCCGGTCAGATATGAAGGCATCTGAGAGACCATGGAGCTTCCAGAGATTCTTCCAGTACAGGTTGGCCACACTCAAAGCAGAACAAGTGGTGGTGGTGGGGATGAAGTGCGCTCGCTTCCCTACACTATCCACAGCCACTAGGATAGCATCGTAGCCATGGGCATCTGGTAGCTCAGAGATGAAGTCTACTGAAACTACACTCCACCGGTCATTGGGAATAGGGATGGGATGTAGCTCACCAATAGGTGCTTGGTGGGAGGGCTTGGTCCGGAGACACATGTCGCAGGTGCTTGTGTAGGTCCCAATATACCGTGACATCTGGGGCCACCAGTAGTTCTGTGATACCAGCTCCAGAGTCTTCCAGCGTCCAGGGTGCCCTGCAACCTTGGAGTCATGGTGCTCCTCTACGATCTGTCGGCATAACTCTGGGTTGTTCAGCACATAGATACGCCCCCGAAAGGTGAGGATCCCTTGGTCTGATCACCACTCCTGGCTGTGGATAGAGTGGGTCCCTGTCGGTTGACCTGCCCTGAGCGCTGCTGCTGCCTTGGCCACTACATTCTCCTAAAGTCCCTCACGGTTGCCCTTCCAGATGTCTGCCAGAATGGACGCTTCCTTGCCCTGGATCACCAGACCCTCAAGTGCCCTTACTGCGAAGAACTCTGACTTGAGCAACACAATGTTGTCATTGTCACCAGCTCCGGTGCCATGGTCAGCACAACGCGACAGAGCATCTGGCTTGCCCATACTCTGGCCAGGCCTATGATGAAGGGAGAAGTCAAAGTTGGCCAGGTAGAGAGACCAGCGGGCCTGTCGGCAGTTGAGTTTCTTTGCAGTGCGGAAGTACTCAAGGTTCTTGTGGTCAGTCCAGACTTCAAACTGATGCCGGGCCCCTTCTAAGAAATGCCGCCACTCCTCAAAGGCGCGGATGATAGCCAGCATCTCCTTATCATGAATCTCATAATTGCGCTCCACTGCATTGAGACTCTTGGAGTAGAAGGCCACTGGGTGCCACTTCACATCTTCCTTTGACTGTTGGGATAGAACCGCTCCAGTGGCAAAGTCAGAGCGGTCTGCCTCCACTCAAAATAGCAGGTTATTGTCTGGTGAGATGAGAACAGATTGTGAGGTCACTGCCCGCTTTAAGGTGTCAAACGTGGTCTGCTGGGCATCTGTCCACTGCCAGGGCTGGTCTTTGGAAGTCAGATCAAAGAGTGGGCAAGCATGATGTGAAAAGTCCTGAATGAACTGCCAGTAGAAGTTGGTGAACCCTAAAAAGGATTGCACCTCCTTCTTATTCTGAGGTACAGGCTATTCTGCCACTCCAGCTACCTTCACCAGGTCCATCTCAGCTGTTCCATGCGAGATGATGAGTCCAAGATATTCCACTCAGGTCTGTTCAAACTCACACTTCTCAGGCTTGAGATAAAGCTGGTGTTGGCGGAGGCATTCCAGAACCAGACGTACAATGTGGTGGTGCTCCTCTAGGGTCTTTGTGAAAATGAGGATATCATCCAGGTATACACACACCACACCTTCTGCAATGAGGTCTCTGAAGATGTCGTTCATCATGGTCTGGAAGGTAGCTGGGCTGTTTGTGAGGCCAAAGAACATGACCAGTGGTTCAAATAGCCCCCGGTTGATTTGGAAGGCAGCCTTCCACTCATCTCCTTCCTTGATGTGCACGTTGTTGTAGCCCCAGCGGACGTCCAATTTAGTGAAGTACCGTGCACCGCGGAGGTTGTTGACGAGCTCAGAGATGAGGGGAAGGGGGTAGTGATTCTTCACAGTGAGAGCATTTAGGACACGATAGTCTTGCACCAAGCGGAGGGAGCCATCCTTCTTCTTGATGAAGAAGACTGAAGAAGCCATGGGGGACTTGGATGGGCGTATTTGACCAGACTCCAAATTCTCCTGCAAGAAGGCATCCAATTTGTCCTGTTCCTTAGGCGCCAGTGGGTAGACCTTACAGTTGGAGAGCTCTGCTTCTGGGGTCAACTCAATAGCATGATCCCACTGCTTGCGCTCTGGAAGGGAGTCGAAGGAAGTCTTAGAAAACACGTCCTCAAAGTCATGGAGGTAGTCTGGTACCACATCTCAGAAAGACTTGGGTTGTGCATTCTTGGTGAAGGCTTTAGCAAGTCGCTGAGAGGTAGTCTGACTGGCATGGATTGCCGCTGAGATTGGTGGCTGGTGTGGCAGGGCAGCCCAAATCCGATCACCTTCCTCAATGACTTTGTCAGCAGTGTCAGGCTCTAGGGTCCCTTGAAACTTACCACTGTTCAGGTCTTCCAACTTGGTTTCACCCCCTGACCCTGATGCATCCTTGTGAGGGGCCTCTCTATGAGGGAATGCTAGGGGAGGAGGATCCAAAAGGTCTAGATCTGGACAAGGGAGAGGGCCCCATCGACAGGCTCAAATGGCAGCTCGTTCTCGGACCCGTGCACGCTTCTCTACCCGTGCTTCTTCAGCGCAGGCTGAGCAGTGGCATGAACATCGACTCATCTTGACCTCCCTGGTAGACCAGTCAATCTCTGGATTGTGCAAACGTAGCCAGGTGTATCCAAGGATGACCTCCTGCTTCCCAAGGCTGGTGACTGCAAACACTGCTCTTTCTGTGTGATTATGGTAGCGAAGGATGCACTCAGTTATACATCGGATGGAGCCAGCTTCGTTGAGAGTACCATCAATGTTGTATACAGGGATGGGTTGTACAAGCGGTCGCATCGTCAGCCTGTGCCACTCAACAAAGGCAGCATCCATGAAGAGGCCAGTAGTGCTGCTGTCCAGAAGCGCATGGACCTGCTGTACTTGCTGGGTGTCAGTGGTCTCCAGTTCAATGTCAAGGGATAGGGAGGTGGTGGATGGAATGGAGGCTACCGTGTAGCAGCGGGGAAGACGACGCTCCCAAGGGGGAATGCACATGCGGGGCCGAGGTTCAGAGGAAGGAGGGGGAAGAGAGGGTAGTACGTCTGAAGGGGCTTCAATTAATTTGCATGCAGAGGGATCACAAGTGAGAGTTGTATTCTCTGATTCTATGGACAGGCATGCAAATTGATTGGAGCTAGGCAGTGGAGGCATATGGTCCATCCACTGCAATACTAAAAATCCTCTACCACCACCTCCTCCTCCTCTTTGACTGGCGCCAGCTCGGATTGTTTGGGGGAGCAAACTCCTGACGCATCCTTTGCAGCAAGGAGCTCCATGATGAGAGCATCGTGCTCATCAGCAGACAAGCAACGGACGTCCAACCCTTGAGGGCAGCTGCGAGCCCAATGACCAGACTGTCCACAGCGGCAGCATACTGAAGAAGGGATGATTCCTTTCTTCTGACCAGCGTTGATGTCCATAGGAATTCCCATGGAGATCTTAGCAGGCGGAGCAGCTGCTGGGGCGCTGAATGCAGAGGCGTGTGCTGGTGGGGCACTAGGAGGAGCTGGTAGGGGAGCAGGGGCCCAATGGACGACAGATGTGGTGGGAGGAGCGAGCGCTGGCTGATGAGGTTGAGAGGGGTGGAATGACTCAAATTGGCGGTCTGCATAAGTGTTCTAGTCAATGAGGCATGCAGCTACAATCCAACCATCAATGTCATCATCCCAGGGACATCCTTCCACCATACCATTGATCCGTCGACGGATCAGGGAGTCTAGTCCCCGGTGGAAGCGGAGAACTAGCTGCGAGGACCTAGGAAAACCTGAGCGCCGGACCAGTAGCTTGAACCCGTCAACATATGCATCCAGTGTCTGTCCCTGCTGGTAGTAGGAGGTCCCTTCTAGTGTGAGGGCTGCGTGCTGGGCTTCATCAGGGTGCGTGAACTCAGTGAGAAACCAAGACTCAAATGCAGCCCAGTCAGGGAACATGTGCACGTCATCCTCCAAGATCTCCTGTGCTAAATCGGCTGCTCTACCTGCATTCATATACGACAGCGCCCATTTGATCATCTGAGCAGAGTTGGTAAAAGAAGAGGCATTCAGACTGATGTACAGCTTGCATGCTGTCAGGAACTGGCAGCCCTGGGCCCGATTACCATCAAAGGAGGGGGGAGGAGCTGCCTTAA
>QGOB01001716.1:1548-37941 GCA_003313055.1 Termitomyces sp. MG145
AAAACAGGAAAACTGATAGATTGAGAGAGATAAATAAGACTGAGAAACAGAGAGTAAGTGAAGAAACTAGATAACAAAATATATGAGTTTGAACAGACCAAGGTCGAGTACCTCAGTCTAATCATCCTTGCATGGAATGGCAGAGATGGACCCCATAAAGGTGGCTGTTGTGGCAGAGTGGCTGGAACCAAAGAATAAGAAGGAAGTGCAGGCCTTCCTAGGCTTCACCAATTTCTACTGGAGGTTCATTCAAGACTTCTCTCACCATGCACATCTGCTGTTTGACCTCACTGTCAAGGACAGCACATGGCATTGGGAAGCACTACAGCAAGACACCTTTGACACCCTCTCAACCTGTCCTCCTCTTCCCTGACAATGACTTCCCCTTTTGTGTCAAGGCTGACAGCTCTGACTTTGCCACAGGAGCAGTTCTTTCCCAAGTGCTGAAGGAGGACAGTAAGTGGCATTCTGTAGCCTTCAATTGCCTCTGGGTCTCTGTGTTGAGGTCATAAGTGCCAGTCCTGCCTCACAACGTAGGTATCATTCACTCACGTGATCATAGTTTATTTTTGCCCCTGGTCGTCTTGTATTCTTCATCTTCTGAATACAAGATGCCAGGTATGTGTACTACAATACTTGCCAATATTTATCATCTTCTGAATACAAGACGCCAGACGTCAGACACTAGTCTCAAGTCCATCCAGCCCTAAGTCTGGTCCTTTGCGCAACTGTCTGCAACAGGTTATGGGCCCCAGCCCCCAAACTTACACAGAAGACCAATACACTCTTGCTCCATTATTAAACATAGTAGCACCACCCATCTTATTTTAAGTTCACATACTCCCACACTTTCAGCGTCTATCAACCCTGGACCGTCTGCCTTGTATGGAAGACATCACTTCATCAGCTAGATTGCTGATGTCTAAACTTGGCATAATCAAGTATGCTGAGTGGGAAAAGGTGATGTATGGATGTTTAATGTCAGTTGGGGGGTCTAGAATAGTCTCTGGGAAGGAAACACAACCCACAGACAGAGGGGACTCAGTTTCAGCCCAAGCACTGCAATCCTACCTACTCTGTAGTGACAGGGCTGCTGGTGAAATTTACCAATGGCTCAATGAGGGCAACAAAATGCATGTTGACGCCATCCGCAAGGACCCTGCAGCAATGTGGCAAAAACTCAAGGAAATCCATTCAAAGGCAGCACCAAATGCACGCTTCAATTCTTTAAGTGACCTCTTCAATATCCAGCTACGAGATAATGAATCCCTTGTAGATCTTTGCACATGAGTCAAAGGTGCTATGCAATGTGTCCAAGCACTTCGCCTGCCATCTGTTGCTGGATCTGCAGGACAAACCTTGCCCAGCTACACCTTAGAAATGCTTGACAATGAATTAACAACTATGGCCATGCTGCGTGCTTTACCCTGCAAGGAATATGCATCATTTATTTTGTCTGTTCTACTACTCAATAATCTGACAAAAGACACAGTCCTCGAAGCGTTCAGGACAGAAGAAATCCAACGACATGCGGCTAAAGAAGAAGCAAAAACTTTAGCTGCAGCTGCAGCTCGCACAATTACTTGTTATTTATGCGATGAAGCACACAAAGTTCAAGACTGTCCTAAACTTTCAGTGGCACATGAAAATGCAAAGAAGACTGATTCTAATGCCAAGTCCAAGAAGCATGGAAGCTGTTGTGGAGCAAAAGCTGATGCTGCCAAGACTGCTCCAAAAGTTGAAGAGGGCTGCGACGGGCCCACTGTCAAAGCGGAGGCAGCCATGTGTCAATCTGCCAGCTCAGAAACTTCACTGTCTGACATGTTATGGAACACAGACTCAGGCGCCTCTGCACATATGACCCCTCAGCGTAAATGGTTCCTACCCGATTCCTTTAAGCTGTGGCGAGTCCCGATTTACCTTGCCAACAACACAATTGTATATTCGGAAGGAAAGGGAGATGTGCTGTTTAAGCCAGCGGACAAAGATAGGGATGGAAAGGACCTTGACAGTGTTATCATCACAAATGTCTTATTTGTACCCAGACTAGCCAACAATCTCCTTTCCATCACCATGCTTAGTGTGCATTGTGGCTTCACTGTTACTTTTCAAGGGTGGTGAGTATGGTTTAGCATTCGGGACCGACTGATTTTTTCTGCAACCATTGATGCAACACTTACATCGTACTTAAATGGCAAAACAGTCATCTCATCACCAACATATGCCGCCAGCGCTGCCAACACAGGCCCCATGTCATCCGCTGCAATTGAAAAGGATCTTCTACATCGTTGTATGTGCCATGTTGGCGCAGATTGCCTAGATCGGCTCATCAGAGAGCATCTTACAGAAGACTTACAAATTAAGCCAGGTACATCTCTCAAGGAAGTCTGTGAACCTTGCCTGCAGGGCAAACAGCACTGTGCTGTATTTTCACACACTGCCGATTGATCGTCGGAACTGTTGGGGAGGGTCTTCTCTGATGTGCATGGCCCAATGACAATTGGCAGGCATTTGACTAACTACAAGTGGTGGTGCGCATTTGTCGATGATAAGTTGCAATGGATGGAAGTGTATGTGATGAAACATAAGAGTGACACTTTTGAAGCATTCAAGGCATTTAAGGCACTTGTCGAATGGCAAACGGGTACTAAGATCAAGTGTCTTCATCATGACAAAGGTGGCGAATATATGTCAAGCGAATTTCTTGCATTTTGCAAGACTGAGGGCATCCGTCTCGAATTCACAAACATGGCCACACCCCAACAGAATGGTGTTTCTGAGCGGCTCAATAGGACAATAAAAGAAGCTGTCATTTGCATGCTAGCCAAGGCAAACCTTCTTGAGAGCTTCTGGCCTTACGCGGTCAGCACGTACAGGCATGTCCATAACAGGACTCCTATGTCAGCATTGCCACATCGCACCACACCATTTGAGGAATACAAACAAAGAAGACTGCGTATTGGACATCTTCGCATTTTTGGCTGTGCAGCATACATGCTTATAGGTCGAGACAAGAGACGAGGCCTGCAGGGTCATACTCAGTCAGGTATTTTCATAGGCTACCCCGATAATTATGTGGGATGGAAAGTCTACATTCCTAGTACTAGGAAGATAGTTATATCCCACAATGTTGTCTTTGACGAGTCCCGTTTTCCCGGTCTCAAGGTTGCTAATATGCCTGCACCTCCAGCTCTGGACATCTTTGGCAACTTAGAGAAGTGTGCCCAATACGATTGGGATGATCTGCCTCAATCTGAAAGCATCGCTGGTGTCCCAGCCAGTGACGATTGTGCATTTGATGATGGCAAACCACTCATGGATGTCGAATCAGATGCTAAGGATTCAGTGGGAGTAAGTACTTTGGATTCAGTGGGAGCTAATGTGGATGCACCATTGCACACAATGGCTCAGGTTCCTCATCAGCCCAAACCTCTGCCCCCACTGCATGAACCCAGCCAACAGATACACTTTCCAGCCTATGACCGGGATGCCAAATACCGTGATGCTGTGCAACGCCAGCAAGACCAAGTTTCTCCTCTTGGGCATGAACCACCACTGCCGCCACCACCATCACCATACCTCGACCCCCCACCAGATCCGCCCCTGTGGAACGTTGATGTTGCGGGTGCTGACGAACATGGGGAACAGGAGGTAGCTCTCACCCTGAATATTGATTCAGATGATGCCCTCCTTCTTGCTGGCTGTGCCTATGTGGAGCATGGGAGTGGCTCTGGGGAATATGCCACGATCTCTTCAAATACTGTCACCGCCAATAAGGTGGGCGCACATGATACAAATCCACAGTCCTACAAGGAGGCGATGATGAGTGACAATGCTGCAGAATGGTACAAAGCAATGTGTGAGGAAATGAATGCCCTGAGGAACAGTGGCACCTGGAGGCCTGTCTATTTACCTGAGGGGCACCGCGCCATTGGCTCACAGTGGGTATTCAAGGTTAAACACTTACCAGATGGTGCTATCAAGCGATTTAAGGCATGACTCGTTGCCCAGGAGTTCAGTCAGCAACCTGGCATTGACTTTGATGAGATGTATGCCCCCACGGCCCGCTGGGCTGCTGTTTGCACGGTTCTTGCTCTTGCAGTGGTGGACAATATGCATCTGGAGTCTGTTGATCTCTCTTCCACATTCCTGTATGGTGTTGTGGATGCAGAATTATACATGAGATTCCTGGAAGGTTTTCTGGAAGATGTGCCACCGGATGTCATGGACCAACCTGGTGATGGCGACACATGTGCCAGGCTCCAGAAGGGTATATATGGTCTAAAGCAGGGTGCCAACCTCTAGAATAGGTGCATGCATGAGGTCTTTCTTCAGCTGGGTTTCACTCGCATCACATCCAATCCCTGCATATACGTGTACATTCATGATGGTGTTTGTATCATTATCCCAGTACATGTCAACGACATGACCCTAGCTTCGAAGTCTAAGTCAGCAATCATGAAAGTTATTGAGGAGCTGCACAAATTCTTCAAGCTTCGCCACCTCGGCCCCACTAAGAATCTCTTGGGTGTGATGGTAATGCGCAACCATGCCAGTTGTAAGCTGTGGATTGACCAAAGGTCTTATGTGGTTGAAGTTCTCTCACACTTTGACATGCTCAATTCCAAAGCTGTGGCTACCCCTCTTGCGCCAGGCATGCATCTCTCCAGGGCTGACGTGCCCGGTAACCCAGCCAAGGCCGAGGCAATGCGAAGGGTCCCCTATATTCAAGCCACTGGCGCATTGCTCTATTTTGCGATGTGCACATGTCCTGATATTGCTTTTGCTGTGGGGGTCTTATGTCGCTTCAATGCTTGCCCTGGACCCAAGCACTGGCAGGCTATAAAGCATCTACTGCGCTATATTTGTGGTATGTTGGATTACAGAATTGAATACTCAGCATCACTGGCATCGTCACCTCCCTCCCCCTTCATCGCATATGCTGACGCAGATCACGGTGGCAACCCTGATAATGGGCGTTCCACTATGAGCTCGCTTCTGTTGGTAGCAGGTGGTGCTGTCAGCTAGATCTCGAAGCAGCAATCCATTGTCGCCCTCTTGACTATGGAGGCCGAGTTTGTGGCAGCCAGTGAGATGGGACGGGAGCTTTGCTGGCTCCGTAACTTCCTCAGTGATATAGGCATCCTGCAGTCGTCTCCCATGTTCCTCAACCTTGACAACCAGTCTGCGATCTCGGTGTCGAAACAACCCGAGCACATGGGTTGCCTGAAGCACCTCAATCTCCACTGGTTCTGGTTATGTCAAGCCGTTCATGACAGAAAACTCAAGCCGAATTACATCCCATCTGAAGACATGGCAGCTGATTTGCTAACTAAGGTTGTCACTTGCATGGTTGTCGACAAATTGCGGTGGGCAATGGGTATAGTCAGAGAGTTCTCCCAAACCAATCTCAGTGACGTTGTGGGCACTCCGTCAGGTGGGAGTGTTGAGGTCATAAGTGCCAGTCCTGCCTCACAATGTAGGTATTGTTCACTCACGTGATCGTAGTTTATTTTTGCCCCTGGTTGTCTTGTATTCTTCATCTTCTGAATACAAGATGCCAGGTATGTGTACTATGATACTTGCCAATATTCATCATCTTCTGAATACAAGACACCAGACGTCAGACACTAGTCTCAAGTCCGTCCAGCCCTAAGTCTGGTCCTTTGCGCAACTGTCTGCAACACCAGTCCTGCCTCACAACATAGGTATCGTTCACTCATGTGATCGTAGTTTATTTTTGCCCCTGGTTGTCTTGTATTCTTCATCTTCTGAATACAAGATGCCAGGTATGTGTACTACAATACTTGCCAATATTTATCATCTTCTGAATACAAGATGCCAGACATCAGACACTAGTCTCAAGTCTGTCCAGCCCTAAGTCTGGTCCTTTGCACAACTGTCTGCAACACCAGTCCTGCCTCACAACGTAGGTATCGTTCACTCACGTGATCGTAGTTTATTTTCGCCCCTGGTCATCTTGTATTCTTCATCTTCTGAATACAAGATGCCAGGTATGTGTACTACGATACTTGCCAATATTTATCATCTTCTGAATACAAGATGCCAGACATCAGAAACTAGTCTCAAGTCCGTCCAGCCCTAAGTCTGGTCCTTTGTGCAACTGTCTGCAACACTCTGATCACTCCATGATGTCATCTGATATCATTTACATCATTTGCTTCTGGGTTCTGATGCCAAGTCCTGGCAACTTCCAGAGCTTTGAATCATTTGCAATGTTTTCCTCTTTTAGTTTTTGGGTGGCTTATGTGTACTGTACTGTTGCTTTCCATGCTTCTGAACCCTCAGAAGTGTCCACTCTGGCATAGGGGTTCCTCAGACTTGTTCTCTTTGGATCTCCCTCTGCCAGGTTTGTAGTTATGCTTGTAGACACTGTACAGTACTGAATATATCTTTGGATCTCCTTCTGCCAGCTGTGTGATTGAGCCATAGCCTCCAGAGGTTACCCTTACAAGATGATTTGCCTCAATACTTACTTCTCTTGGAGATCAAGCAGAAGATGAAGGACCTGGAACAACTGGAGGAACTCCCTGGAGTGGACTGCCTAGAGCCTGGCAAAGACTATGTCAAGCCTGAATGAGGTGCTCCAGGAGATGCTGGACACAATAATAGTGGAGCTCTGGGAGGTTTATGAGGTGCCAGGGCTGATTCAGAGCAGACAGGACATGATGGTGGAGCAAAAAGGGGGGTTGGGTGTGATTGACCTCTGAGATGTGGAAAGGGTTCTTGTATTAAGGATTGGTGGGCAGCAAGTCCAGGAGTGGGGAGTGCAAGTGCCAGTTGTATTTTCTGGGCTGAATTGTGTTGCTGTGGGGTCCTGAGGTTGGCAGTGCTCAGTAAACTGGGTAGCCAGTAATCTGGTGATGCATGGCCTGATAGCTGAGTGATCCAGTGATGCACTAGGGGTGAGAGGGGCACACTTGGAGTGTGGTGGGATTGCAAGGGAGCAGGGGTGGTCCTAGGGTTGGAGGGAGTTGAAAATGAGCTGTCTTTTCAGGTACCTTGAAGCAGCAAAGCACTTCCCCACCCTTGACACACCTCCTCTGAGCAGCCAGCCACACTTAATAACCTACTCCCATCAGCTGACCTTTACACTCACTCTTGCAATTCCTCTCTGTGTCTTCCTTTCAACAGCATTGGCCCAAACTGCCCCAGACTGACCCTTAATAGGCACCTGGTGGGTCACTGGCCACATGCCTAATCTGACCCCTGCTTGCTCCAAGGGCTCTCATCATGCCATACTTTCCAGCAAGCTCTCATCTGCCTCACAGGCTTGAAATTAAAAGGAGAGGGGCTGTCTAAACACTGAGTTGTGCATGTAATTAATGGGAAAAAATATATATAAAAAAAAAAATAAACTGTTTGAGTTTCTAAGTGGTCAACATGTTGCCACATCTACATTACCTCTGGTCACCATTGGTGACAAGTAGAGTGTAGCTGTTAAGACTAAATGATAATGTCACACTTTTAACACTTCCAACTGGATGTTTTAAGAAATAGATCTTTGACACACAATCTACAACTGGTAGGAGTAACTGCAGTGTACTAGTCTGAGCTAGCTTGAAGCTTTGAGGAAGACCTCTGAATCCACATTCAAACCCACTTTTTCCAACAGGTCATGTATGGATGAAGTACCTTGTTAGATGGCAGAGAATTTGGACTAAGGGAGTCAAGTTCTGCATCATTGTCAATCTCATCAGTGGAAAGTGTCTTATACTAAGAATTCTTGAAGCTGATGAAATATATTGATAGATTATACATTCCCAGAATTACTATCCATATTGCAGGAAACTTGTTGATGTTGAGATCTTGGATGCCCAGATCTCAATCAAAATCATGTTTTTGCAGTGAATATATATGAATACTCAATGATAAGAGAACATTTATATTGCAAAATAAATATGTACAAATCTAAGTTTTGACTACTGTCGCTCGTGAGAGGTCACGTGTAACATGACACTCTCATAAACCGTTCATGGTAAGTGCTTGCTTGCATCAGTTAAAACATCCATGACAATGGCAGTTTACACCATGTAAATAACCATCTCTTGCGCCTTGCGCCATGTCCTACACTGCGTACTGTGTTGTCCAAGAATACATCGAAGAGCGAGCCAAATATCCACAAGAAATCAGTTGTAAATCATCAAAGAGTCGTCGAGGCAACATCCTGTTCTTTACATTGCAGCCGTACCTGCTGTCTGAAATTGCAAAGAAAGAGAAAAACACTCGATACAGGCGAAACACTTTAAATGTGGCTCTACGCACTTCAATAGGCAGGAATACCATTAGGATAGCAGCAACCATGAACAATGTTGCAGCAACAAATATCGAGCTGAGGGATTTTGAAAGGTGAAACTAGTAAAAAGATAATATGTATTTCATGGTGACATACCCGTTGGGTGAAGATCCAGGTACAGCAGCACCTGTAGCAGTCGTCGTGGCGATTTTGATGACAGGGGAGAAAATTCCCATGATCCTGTTGAAACTACTCGCAAGCGCGTCACCAGTACCGCGATGGGGGGCGGGAAAGACCTAAATGTCATATATCAATTTTAAGAAATGTGAGTTCTAGTTGCGAACCTCCGGGGTGTACGCGAAGAGAACGCCGTACATCTAATCAAAAAGTGAGTCAAGGCTAAGATAAATTATGCATTTTGGTTACAGCATTCCTATTAAAATAAGTGATTGTCAGTATGAAACCATGATTTGAACCAATCATGGGCTTACTGTGTAACACTTGACGCGCAAGACCATCCAAGGACAGCGCTGTCAGTTGTGCTTGTGGTAAAGAGGAAGAGAAAGAGCCCAGTGAGTCCAGTCGAAACTGCCATCGTCAACTTCCTCCCACCAAGAGACCACCTTCTATTTGAGCCACGGGTCCAATCAACGACAAAACAGGCGATTATAGACCCAGGGATTCCCATAATAGATATAATAGCGTAGTTACGGAAGGTTATATTGATACTGTCCGAACCTGCGGAGCTGGTGACATGCTGCTGGAGGTAAAGGGGAAGGAACCCGTTGAAGAGAGGGTAAGCAAGTCCGATGAGTCCTATTGACTCCATTATTGACTGTGTTGACATTCAAAGTGGCATGAAGCGTACCCCAGCAGAGAATGATCAGCGTGCTGTTTCTTGCAAGCTTGGGGCCGGAGAACAAGGGTCTGACATGCGATCTGGAAGCCTAAGTCAGGGAGATCATCAGCCTTGAGACTAGGAATGGTCATACAGAGAGATGGTCGAAAATATGTTCTTCACGGCCTCGAGGGGTGATTTGGGAACATACTCTGCAGCACCCTCGATGGCTGAGAATTGTTCCAAAGTAAGGCTGATCACCTTGCCATTTCGCTTTGCGATGTGTTGGAGGACCTTTCAATTTCATGAACAGTGAAAAATTTGTTGAGGAAATGTCCTACGGCAATGGCTTCTGAATCTCGGCCTTTTGCCACGAGGTACTTCGGTGACTCTTGGAGATCGAAAACGACGAAGCGCATGAAGAACATGAGGAACGTCATACAACCACTGGAGAAAGGCGGCATCACTTATTTCCATTTATGTCAATCCTGACACGGGGATACTCACAATGTGTAACTATGCAAGCAAGTTCGTATTGGAATTAGTGATCTCAATGCTCACAGTGGATCAAACGCACTAGGTGTATCTCCATCCCATGTTGTCTCCCTTTAAACATACTGTAGCCGTCGCTTCGCAAGAAAAGTTGCCGATAAAGCCCCACGCGATCAATGATGCGACGAATTGGCCAATTGCCCACCATACAGAAAGAAGAGTCAGTGTCCACTGTCGAATTGATGTCAATGTTCAGCTGTATGGAAAATTCAAGCAATACCGACCTGGTATGTTTGAGGGATATGTTCGAGATAGAGAGCACCTGTAGAATGTGCTGTGAATACTTGATATGTC
This sequence comes from Termitomyces sp. MG145, assembly GCA_003313055.1. NCBI lineage: Eukaryota > Fungi > Basidiomycota > Agaricomycetes > Agaricales > Lyophyllaceae > Termitomyces > Termitomyces sp. MG145. The sequence goes on from QGOB01001716.1 coordinate 11,490, forward strand.
AGGCTAATGAGTATATAGATGTTCACCATCTACAGGCAGACTGAAAAACATGAAGACAGTTGATAAATCACGAAAAGAGGGATAACGTACTTGCCGCCGATCCCGAAGCTAAGGCAGGCTGCCAGTGATGCAAAAGTGACGAAATTAGAGGCACCACCAGCCGCGATTCCAAACACACCAGCCAGGAAAAGTGTGATCTGACCATGATGTGAACTTTGCGGAATCAAAATCAAGGATTAAGGCAGGACCGACGTTGAAAGAAAGCCTTCTTCCTATTAAATCCGCCAAAATACCCCACGTAATCGCACCAAGCATTAGTCCAGCATAGCCCGCAAGTGTCGCAAATTCCACGCGTGAGGGATGCAGTTCCTGCTGCACTTGTCCCAACACAATTGCAACCCCTTGGATCCAAATATCTGATACAAAAAGGGCGGGTACATACTAGCATAAGTGCTAGTCAGATGGACTCACTGTCTGCCATCCATCCAAACCCCGCCAGGACGAACAGCTGCCACTGATACTTCCCATATCCTATCCTTTGTATTATAAATGAGCAGTTGGTTGTGATTAATGATGGTAGAGATTATCTTACTCTTCCTGCATACATTTGTTGACTGCGAATAAGTTAGATCAACAAGTACGTGCATACATTTACAAATGTCAGAACATACTCAGGTTACATTTGAGGCCATAGGCGCGGGTATAGCCCTCGCTCGAATAATGCAACGCGTCTCTCTGTGATTCTGTGTCTGCGACGGACACCACGTCCTTCAACCTCTTAGAGCTCATTCTGAATAGAGTCGTGTGTAGAGAACTCAAAGTCGTATGGGTGGCAGTTCGCTTGGAAGTAGGAGTCGTAGAAACCGAAGACCAAGATGTCAAAATTCTGCATGTCAGGCTCATGCTTGTATTTATCACGTCGCAGGTTGCTGATCAATAATCGAAAGCACACGTTGATCCGCGCCACGCCAGCCCAGAAGAGTACTGACATGTGTCGGGAGATGAAATCTTTCGCCATTTTTTTTGTAGCTCTGTCCCGTAGGCGCATGGCCTTCAAACCTCCAGGCAATCTAAAGTCACTTATGATCTAGTAGATAATGAATTTTTTAGGGAAATTCATACCATGTGAAAGATGTCGGCCCATGACCGAGTCAGAGGTACCAAAAATCTGGGAAGTGAAAGTGTCGTCACACCTTGGTCACAGGTCAAGTTCTGGGTTCCAAAGCGAACTAGCCGGATCATTAATTTAATGCTCTACTCCACATGCGGAGTTTCAATAGCCCCTAGATTGTCACACTCTCTTGAGTCGAACACAAAGATCTCTACTTCTTGGGGCTTTCCACCTTGTTTTATTGTTTGGTAAATTATATTTAGGACACTACATATGTATCAAAGGATTCTGTGTAAAAAGATTTTGAACATTCTTTCTTGATTCATTTCACCAAGCCCAAGGGGGTGACAAAACTTGGTCTGTTTTCATGCTTTTGAATTTTCTATACTTCAACAACTTCAATTTTCTATCAGATAACAATAGAGCCCTGATTATATATACCATATTCATCTATGTTTTTTCTTAGGACACTGAGGGTAGGTGTATTGAGCTGCTAAATGTAAATTTCACATTGCAAACCAATTTCACATGGTGACACATGTCAGTAGAAACCTCCCAATATTTTGATCAAACAGCACTGTTGCAATCTAGTCAAAACTCAAGTATAGCAGTAAAAAAGGTGCCAACAAAGTCAATTTCTCCTTCATACTCTCTCCATGGATATGTGGATTTGTCTCCATTTGTTCTACTTGCACAGCAGAACAGAGGGCGTTTGAAACTTGGCTCATGTTTCCAACTTCAGAGTTGGGCACTCACACCAGTATGGCATTAAGCTGCCAAGTCCTCCTCAGGTAACACATCCCATATAAATTTGCTATGCTAAGATGATGTGCATTTAATCCCTGGGGTCAACAGAACCTATTAGTCTCTTTGTGTCAGAATAGATGAAACTATACAATATCAGCACCTCAGTTAAATGCTTGAGAAGGACAAGGTCTAATTGAATGTTGCTTTAATTGTCAGGTTTCTAGCATCAGCAGGAAACCTCATACTTTAAGGACTGAAGAGTGAGAATGAGGTGGACTATGATCTCAGTGTAGCAGTCAGTGCACTAATTATGCCTCATGCATCTCCTTCAGTTGTTGAAGGTATCAAGTAACATGCTTCTTCTTTTTCTTCTTTTCTTTTGAGTAGTGTTATCTAGTGGGTGAGCTGGCAACAAAGTCACCTACCTCCCACTGGGGGTCCATGAGGCACTGACCAAGGGAAATTACTTAAATATATCTTATAACTCTGTCTCTTATGCACTAAGTGTGGGACTCATACCTCATACCCTAACCTACACCACATGTTGGCTTTGGCACCCTACCCACTAAAACCTCACTTTTGTTGGACATCAGTCTTTTCTCTAGGGAATGCTTAAAAAGATGAGGACTCCCAGGTTCTTCTGATTAGGTGAGGTTTAGAGCCTTTTTTTTTTAGACTTTAGATGTATCATTTTTCCATGCAGCCTGGCTCTCTCTCCCAATCTCTTTTTCCACCTGTCTTACACTGTCACTGGAGGCATGAGGGAGTCATTAGCTCTAATCACCCTTCCACATCTTATAGTCTGGATCAGATGGGCTGATTCCACCAAGATTATCTATTCTCATTGCTAGGCTGCCCACGTTTTGTCCTAGACAGGGTGGTGTTCATTCTTCTAGACTACTCTTCTTCCATTCTGTCTCTGCTAATTTCCACACTATTTCTTGCACAACACATTTACATTTCATTAGGATATCTTCCAATGAGTCCAACTCAAGCAATCATGCTTCTCCATCAAGAAACTGCATTACAAAGACTTCTTGATCCATATCATCACCACCCATAGCAACATGTTGCAAGGTGATCTTGGATGCCCAGATCTCAATCAAAATCATGTTTTTGCAGTGAATATATGAATCATCGATGATAAGGACACGTTTATATTGCAAAATAAATATGTACAGCAGTATTAGTTTGAAGATTGATTTCGGAATCAATGAGGCTTTTCAGCAGGTGGTTCCTGTCCGACACTGCCTATTTCTGTCAACTACTACCTTGAACAAGCAGGCTCGGCTGCAGGTTGGGCACTTTGTGAATGGTGTGTAGTCTCACGCAATCAACGTGGAACCCTATTGTATTTGATTTATATGTGGATTCTGATACTATTAATTCAGGACTTTTCAAATGCCTAGACACGCTTCCATACGACAATCCTCTCCTTGCCGACATGACTGGGTAACGACGTTGTCGGGACTTTATCTAGAATTTTCACGAATGATCCACTAAGAATTTCCTCGTAATGTTCTACTCGTACGAAGAAAGGTGGCCCTAGGTCTGTCGGCGGATCGATGGGGAAGACGAGTGTTATAAGGAACCCTCCAGACTTGATGAGAGAAGTCATTTTCTGGGCCCATTCAATACGTCTCCTGGGTGGAATGACAATGAAAAAACTGATGAAGTCAACAACTCACAATCCTTAGTTGGTACTGGAAGGAACGCACCCATAGTCATAGGTCAAGTCAAATTTTTCCTCTGGCTTGTATTGGAAAAAATCTTCCGAAACAAATGAAATCTGTCCAGAGCCAGGACCTTCAAGTGAGCTCTTGTGGCTAGGATGGATGATGATTCAGTGACCGTTCAAACACCAAAGAGGACCGGCAAACACCTTCTTGCTTTGGTGATCGCCCTTTCGGAGACATCAAGTCCAACCGTATCCATGTTTAACGCAGATGCGAGATAAAAGACATCATATCCCTGTAGAGATCATATGCAAGGATCGCAGTGTGTTCGAGCCTCCTACGCTTACCGGACCACAACCAGGAACCAAAGCACGACCCTGCCGGGGAAAATCAATGTCTTTGGATGCGATGACTTCACGCAAAGGAGGCTGGATTTCTCCCGCGTCCCAGGGCGTGAGATTTGCTCGCCTTTCGCAAAGATCATCCAGTCCACTCAAAGTGCGATAAGATGAGGGTGCTCACCAGACATTGTCCCAGTCCAACGGGTCACCACTCTTGACTATTTCGCGTACCTTGACGATATCCGGCATAGTAGAGACAAATGGGATATTACTTGGGGTCTCCATAAAGGGAACTTGATACGTACAGTTAGGCTTGCTCACTGTGACCATTTTTATGGTTCACGGTAGTCCCGTCACGGCTACCGTACCGGTCGACCAAACGGGGCGATCCTCGCGCGGCTTAGTATTGATTCAGTACCCCACTGAACCTTAAATTACTGCCGTACAATTATTCCGGATGTAAACGTCATATTTAACGAGGCATAAGTGATGATGGTCCTTACATTTCCCTTCCACCAGACAATCTTAAAGTTCAAGGACGTCTATCCGTGGCGCAAGGAATCTTCCCGGACATAGTAAGACGGAGTACCTGTGCTGCCGTCGAAGGCTTAGGAACTTCTTTCTCATTAGTAAAGCATGATTTACAGCTGCTTTCACACGTTCGGATGTCGGGACTTGCTGGACAATTTGCCATCGTGGTCCGGACAGTCAATATCAACTTCTTACGAGGTGATAGAAAGGATCCACTCTCACGGTGTATGACGGAGTACACGCGTTGCAGATTGTAACTATCTATCTACGAAGCAAGAAATTGGGCAATCCGTCATATTTTCCCATGGCATCAGGTCACGTAGTTAGAAATCGTCAATGACATGCCTCCGAGGACCTTTCTTGAAATATTCATGCAATGTATCAACTGGAAAGTGGCTATGCCGTTCTTCCGGGGGAACAATGAGCATTTTTCTGGTCATGCAGTCGTCACCTTTGAGCGTGTTTGCACATTGAACATATTTGTGCGTGTTGACGAGAGCCTCTTCCATGACTATGTCTTCCTCAACCTTCACGATTTCGGGTTTGATGCTTCTATCATCACTCGCTTGATGCATTCTCACCTCCATCATAGCTGGAATTAGTGCAGGGACTCTGCAAAAGCTTTAATCAATGAATGTGACCTTAAAAAATGGTGAGGAACATGATTTGTATCTATAATATGTTTCTCAGGAAAAGTCTAAAGAAGCGGCTTTCTATTTGCCCAAAATACACTCTATTGACACAAATCATTCTATTTAACAGTTTCCAGATTTGTTTGCTTTCTTCTCCAGGAAAAAAAGTTAGAATGTATATAACATGTTTTCAATTGTGTTTCTCAAGAAATTTACAGGATTTGCTGAAGTGCATATAATGAATTTGTGGAACTAACACAGGAAATCCTCAGACTTGTTCTCTTTTGATCACCCTCTGCCAGATGAGTAGTTATAATTTAGACCTCCATAGACTCAGAATATATCTCTTTGGATCATCTTCTGTCAGCTGTGTGATGTAGCTATAGTTCTCTGGGGGAGCCCTCTTAGCCTTGCCAGAACCTTATTTCTTGCTCCTAAATTGCTCTCTCACACAAATGTCTTACTAGCCCATGTATGGCCCCTTCCTCCAATGCTGTGGGGGAAATTCCATTCACTGCTGGCAGCCAACAATGTTCTGTTAGAAATAGTGTAGAAGAAGCCTGTTATGCCACTGATTCTCAGCTTCTTATTTATGAAAAAAGGCCTTTTCCATTGTCCACTGAGATATGTACACTGGAAATGACATGATATGTTTATTTTTCACTTTTTTGAAAGGAACCAGTCTTGGCTGCCAGCAGTGATTTGAGACCTCTGTTGTAGACCTCTGGGGTCATCTGACAGTCAGCTGATGACCTCTCACTGCTGGTGCTGAACTATGTTTCTCTGAGAAAAAGAAACCAAGAAATGTGTTATGCCATTTCAAATAAGTCTATTTCTGATAGAAAGAGGGTTTAAAAATGGCATAACACATTTCTTTGACTCTTTTTCTCTTTGAAACAGATTCAATTGCCAGTGGTGTCTGCTGTAGACCCAAGGTCACCTGATGGGCAGTTGCTTGCATATATAAAAATGTTTGCATAAACAGCATCACCTGATTTTTGACATATTTCCAGAGTTTCCACATTTTTTCCTGTTGTCCTGTACCCATGCTTCTAAAGCCTATGAAGTGTCACACGTGGCCTAGGGAATCCTTAGATTTGTTCTTTTTAAATCTCTCTTTTCCAGGTATGTATTTATGCTTGTAAATCACTGTACAGTACTCAATATCCTTTAGATTTCCATCTGCTATGGCAGCTATGGCAGAATGAGTCTCTTTTCCATCAGCTTTACTGATGCTCTCAGCCCTTACCTGCCTACTTGCTCTAAAGACTCAGATGCAGATGGGGACAGATTTGCATACCTTTCTTATGTGTATCATTGAACAAGGGTGATGTGAAGGGTAAGGAAGAAATGATGCAGAATATCCAAGCTTTTATCACCCACCCAAACTCAACAACATCCTACTTATTCTGTAAGAAAGCTACATGACTAGGAAGAACCACACCTGTCAATATTAGTGACTATATTAGTGGCTTCTGCTAGAAGCATCTAACTTCCAGAGTACACAACTTCTGGAAACTTAAAAATTGTCCTGGATGGATTTACTATATATTTCCTCCATACATAATAAAATCAACTGGGATGACACAATTTCCATTTTTCCTCATGCTCATTTGCTTCTGCTGTCCAACAATGTTCAAGCAACTGCAACCTTCAGATTAAGGGTGAGCATTTCTTATTTTCTTTCAGATGCAACTCTTTCCAGTTCATGAAACTAACTAGAGTGATGCAAAGGTCATGTCTCAGACCACATTCTTATTGAATGTAATGCACTCAGTAACAGTTCTACAAGCTTGTATTGCTTTACTTTTATTACAATATTTATATCTTGTATTGTTATTTATGCTTGTATAATGAGCATTTTTTTCCCCAGTTCTTGAAACTAACTAGAGTGATGCAAAGGCCATGTCTCAGACCACATTCTTATTGAATGTAATGCACTCAGCAAAAGCTCTACAAGCTTGTATTGCTTTACTTTCATTACAATATTTATATTTATTTTATGCTAGTATAATGAGTATTTTTTTGGTTCTACATTATGTACAGTTAACCCAATGATTGGATTTCTTCTGTATCATGTGAATGTAAGATCTCTAATCAACTTCTCTAGTACTCATTCTGATTTACAGCACTGACAGCATGGGCCATGACATCACATACTGTATCCATGCCCCTGAAACAGGACAACCATGTTGTCTTTACAGAAAAGTTACCAGAATTAATGCCAGAGGTGTTGACTCTTGAAATTACCCAAACATCAAGGTTAAAAGAGGTGCCTGAGGTAGGGCACTGTGCAGAGAGCACAGGATATACCTGAAAAACTGCACAACACAGTTGGCAGGCCAATGAATCCAGCAGTTAGATAAGTGAAGCTCATAGAGCTGCAACAACTAACTGAATCACTACTTGTAATACAAATACCATCAAGCAGCGGAAGTAAGTCAAGCTCATGTGCTGAGTTGAGTCAAGATGGATGCAAGTTGTCCTGTTTTGAGCAGGGGCACCAGGAACTGCAATAGCAAAGTGGACAATTGACTATGATGTCAACTGCACAAAGACCCTGGAATATATCAGGCTTGTCAACACCTATAGCACCATGCAGACCCAGTGGGATCAAGCTGAGGGGTACACAGTCCTTGATTGAGAAAGAAATGTGAGACATAAGGTCAATTGTACACAGCCAACTATGGAGATCCAGGCTCAACTAGTCTAGATACACATCCAGAAATCTTGAAAGATTCAATGAGGCATCAGATTGCACTGTATGTACAAAAGCATATTGAAGTGCTGTGACTGTGCAGCAACAGCATTTCTGTCACAGACAATGAAAAGTATATGGTGTTACTCTGTCAAGTAGTTGACCTCAAGGCTCAGGCCTATTGCAGATGGAAATAGAGAGGATCTGCAGTGTCAACTCCATGAGATACCCAATTGCAGCTTACACTGACCCCAGCAAGGGCAGCTTCACCACTGCAAAAAGCAATGAGTAATATATAACTGACTAACATACCCTAGTTTGCCATCTAATCTTGTGACAGCTGCAAACAATTTATCTGGAGAGGTTGTTAAAGATAGGTTCTTTTATGTTTTGCTACCCTGTGAGCTGCCTGCACATTGGCAACAGACTTTCTAGCCATCCTCTCCACCTTTCTGTACACAGAATGGCTTGGTGTGCCCTTGGCATGGCTGAGGAGTCAAGTGTTGGGATACAGATCTGCCTGGCCATGGCCAAGATGTGGCCTGCTGTGAAAACTGTATTTTGCCTTTTGCATTGAAGGCAGCAGCATGACTAGTGTTGGACTTGGAATTAATGATGTTCTGGGCATTCTCCATCAGCAGGCAAATTTCTATAGGCCTGCAGAGCAAGGCCTTTGTGCTTTTGCCAAGGAAATTTGAGAAAGAGTCAGAAGGCCTTTCAAGGATGAATCATCAAGACTGTTGAGAAGGGTTATAGAGGGTAGAAAGGTCAGAATCAATTTTTCCAATGTCAAAAGCATCCTTGACAGTTGTTGGTGATACAACTGGAAGTGGTAGGGAGGGGCTTAGATAGGGAGCAGTACATTGAAATGGCCTCCTGTTAATTCATTTGATGGAACCCTTGTACATGCATCCTCATGTCCTCAAGAAAATGGTGTATGCCTTTGTCCATGATGAGATTGTGATGTTTGACATTGTCCATTGCTGATCTTATCTACATGATCACAAGACAGTAGTTTTTGTGCCAATTTGCATGTGTGCAAGGCTCTGTGATAATGCTGGGGCAAGGGATGATGGGTTGAAAAACAGATGCATAGATGGCATTGAGAATCAAGTGAAAGACCCTGGGTGTGATAATGATTTCACTCTCCTGGTTTTTTTGGTACTTATCACTCTGTTATGGGCCAGCATCCCCTGACATGCTGTCAATCCCCTATACAAACTCTATGCACTTTGGACACAACTTAGGATGGCTTTGAAGTTTTGAGTGTAGACTGTGTTGAAGCTGTCACATCTTAGTTAACCCGCAGAACAGAGGGAGTACTGCATGATGTAAATTGCCATATGTTTAGCTGTCATTTAATCACTTTACCAATCAATAACAGGCCCCATAACTTTGTATCATCACATTGTATTTGACTGAAGATAGCTCTCATACATGTATATAATTAGATGACAAGGACCATAAGTCCTTGTGCATTTGAACTCAATACTGTTGGAAGTTGGGGTATGGCAAGAGGTGCATAGCATTTGTTACATAATCACAGTTTGTTTTGCATCACTTGTTATCAAACCACATTGTTTTGTTGTGTCCTTTCATTATGGTCAGCCTTTCTCATTGTCAGTCAGCTCTCCTGCCACTTGCAGTCACTCGCATTTCCTTCATGGTCAGCTTTTCTTGCCCTAGCCTTTTGACAGGTTATGGGGCCCACCCACACACAAATTCAAAACATGTTTTATCCCTCCATTCAAATTTTCACTGCTTCCAATCATGGCACCTTCTCATTATGAAATGCTTTTGCACATTCAATTTGGACAACAAGTTTGATGGATCAGACTATGATGCTTGGGTCACAGAGCTGGAAATGACATTCATTGGGCATGACAATTTTAGCACACATCAAGGGTGAGACATCTTCCCCTTGCAATCCTATTGGTGCTGCTGCCTGGCACAAAGATGATCAAAGTGCTTAAGCTGCCCTCTACAAGACCATATCCTCCACTGACATCATCCATGCCCATTTCAAGAACATCACTCCCTCCCAAACTGCCAATGCTATCTAGACCAGTCTCAAGGGTGAATTCCAGAAGGATTCTCATGCAAAGCACTTTGAGCTCAAGAAGCATCTGTACAACCCCACTCATGACATTGAGAAACCAGTCTCTGTATATATCCAGGACATTGTCTCTGCCTCCAAAGCTCTTGCTGCACTTGGTCATGCCCCTCCCATCTTCAATGTTGTTGACTCAATCTTCATGAATCTCCATCCTGACTTTTCAATCTTTCACACCCTTCTCACCACCCAGGTGGAGGAACCTTCTCTTGCCACTGTCAAGAAGATGCTCACCAATCAGGAAGACACACGGACCACACTCAATACTGATGCAGCAGACAAGATCAAGGCAATGTATGGCAGGACAAAGGAGAGGGGGAGAAAAGGAAAGGGTTCAAGGGATGATGATGAGGTACCAAGGTATTGTCAAGGAATAGGGGCACTCTGTTCCTATTGTATGTTTGTCATCACGTGCGGTTGGCTATGCCGCATTATAATATGTTTTATTTATTTGTCACACCTCAGTTCATTTCACAACCTATGTGCATGAAACTGAGGTGTGTTGCATTAATTTTCTCATTCATTCTTTATACTTCATACTTACTTAGTTACATTGTCTTTAACTAGGTAAATCGATTTTAGTTTGTTTCACAACCTACGTGCACAAAACTGAGTTACATTGTCTTTAACTAGCCCATACTGAATTTCTGCACGTTGATCTTTGAAAGGTTATGGGCCCCGTTGCCTAACACTTAATCAAGATCAGACGAACTCAAAGGAAACACACGCCTTCCACTTCCAGCTGCAAAGGAGTCCGTTACTCAACTGCTCCGAGATCACCCAGACCAACCTCAGGAACGCACACACAACTGCCAATGCCCACGCTACACGCCACGCCATGTCAGAAGCCACAGCATGCCCAACTCTCACTGGACCTGACAATTTTCAAATATGGAAGATCAGGATTACGGCTAAACTCAGGCAAGAAAAAGTGTGGGATGCAGTCATATCCTCTCCCCCGGATGGAATACTACCTCCAGGCACCTCAGTCACTCACCCAGACACGCCTGTACCCTCACATGCTGAAAACTGGTTTGTCCGTGACTCAAAAGCTGCCGGCATCATCATCGCATATGTATCCGATTGACTAGCAGTCGAAGTCGGCAAACTAAAACATGCAAAGGACATGTTAGATAAGCTCATAAAGATCCACGAGGACACTAATGTCGGCGTCAGTGCATTCTACACCTTCATCCACATGCTCAACCTCAGATAGGATGGATCTTCCACCACGCTCAGCGATCACATTTCTGCGATTTCAGCTGCCGACGCTAAACTCACCGCCATGAAGAAACAAATTGACCGCGAATTCCTTGCATTTATCCTTCTCCAATCCCTTCCTGACGATAATGTGTGGGAATCCTTTTGCGCCACTGTCTTAAACTCTTTAGCCCCTGGAAAAGCAATGTCTTTTTCAGAACTTGCAGATCATTTAACATTCACGGCACTGCACAGCAAGGAGCCTCATCGGATGCTGCCCTTAAAGTCGATACAAACGCAAAGCAAAGACCTAAGTCAAAATCAGAACTTTGGTGCGACTTTCACAAATCCTCCACTCACAACACGTCCGACTGTCGCACGCTAAAAGAGCAGAAGGGAGGAAAGAAAAAGAAAGGAAAGGCAAAGGCAAACTGTGCTAGTCACAATTCAGAATCAGATGGCAGATATTCAGATGGAACAGAGAGTGGCTCAGATGGTGGAACAGCAGGATACTCAAATACCAAACCTACCCATGTCTCTAAGGCATTAATGTCACACATTTTGGCTTATGTTGGAAGTACTCCAAAAGGTCTCACCTCAAGCACAATAGCAGATTCCGGAGCCTCAGCGCACATGACACTGTACCGAAAATGGTTTAAATGTGGCACCTTCAAGGAACTGAACCCACCGTGGAAGGTTCACTTTGGAGACGACTCATATGTCGAAGCTATGGGTGTCGGTACCATTGCTCTCAAATGCGAAATTGATGGATCCACCAAAACCACTGAACTTGAAAACACCCTCTATGTTCCATCCTTCCAACTGACTCTTGTTTCGGTACGGCGTCTTGACCAAGCTGGCTACTACACGGTGTTTAAAAAGGGAATGTGCAAAGTAAAAACTTCAAAGGGGCGAGAGACTGTCCTTACCGGATCTCACAAAGGAGACTTGTACCACCTGAGTGTTTTGTCACCCGTGCACGCTTTGGTGTCTATTGATATAAATGTCCTTCACTGCCGTCTTGCCCATGTTTTGCCAAATTGGCTGATACAAATGGTAAACGACAGTCACATTGAAGGTATCGACAAGATAACTGGAAAGCCAAAGTTTTGTGAGCTGTGCGTGCTAGCAAAATCAAAAAAACTCCCTTTCAAACACAAAGGTCAAAACATGACTTGCCCATTTCAAATCCTACACTCCGACGTTGGCGGGCCTGTCCATCCAGCAGACAGACATGGTAACAAGTTTTGGATCTCGTTCATCGATGGTTATGGACGTTTTCCTTGGATTTATTTTATGAAAAAGAAAAGTAAAGCTTTATTACGTTTTCGTGAATTCAAGAAGGACATTCAAACACACCTTGGCGCTGAAATAAAGGAGCTGCACCTTTCCGAAAACTTCGTCAGTTTCTTCCAGTCGGACAATGGGGGAGAATACACTGGGAAGGCATTCCAAGAGCAACTGGGAAAAACAGGCACTGTACACCTCACGATGGCACCAGACACGCCTGAACAAAACGGATTAGCTGAGCAAATGAATCAGACGTTGGTCAACACTCCCACTGCAATGCTAATTGAATCAGGACTCCCAAAGTCTTTCTGGTCAGACGCTATGCAAACTGCAGCCACGGTCATTAGCAGAACTCCATCTACTGGATTACGAGGAAAAATCCCTTACACCATGATATTTGATCAAAAAGTTGATATTTCCTGGTTCAGACCATTTGGATCTATCGCTTATGCATTAATTCCAAAGGAGAAACGGGAAGGGAAGTTCGTGAACAAGGCTCAGAAGGCAATCCTGATCGGATACACCACGGGAAAGAAAGCTTACAAGCTTCTAGACGCCAAATCGCAAAAGGAATTTAGCAGCCGCCATGTCCAATTTGATGAAGATCCCCGCTCACCTCTTGAAACCACAAACTCTGAGAGCGACGGAATATCCAAACCAGAGCAAAAATGGGAGCCCAACTTTCTGAAACCTGCAAGAAACAGCATGCCCAAAAGGCAATACATCGAAGATGCCCAGTCTGATGACAAATCAGTTTACGGTGAAGACCCAAGGTCAGTGGGAGAATGCTTGCCCGACTCTCTCAAAGTCAAAAGCGAATATCATATGCTGAGTTCATCCCCAGGTCCATCTTCTCCCCTTTCACAAGCCCGGACACTGCCCACTATGACCACTCAGAAACGTAAGTGATCGTCCAACCAAACCTCAGAAGCCCAAGGGCCAGTTGGAGCCTCTGTAGAATCATCCCAGGAACGTCCAACACATACGCGAAAGACTGTCATACAAGATGCAGACTACCGCCGTGCCATTCAACTTGAAGAACGGCAGAAGGAAAGCAATAGAGCTGAAAAACGAGCACGCACCTCGCAAGACTCCTCTGCCTCAGAGTCTCAAGAGATACATCACACATTATTGGATGTGCAAGCACGAGCGGACGATCCCGAGATGAGCAATTTAACGGATACATCAGAGTCAGAAGAGGACAAAGAAGTGTACTTCGCTGGCATATCCCAAAGCGGACCTTCAAAAAACCCGCTCCCACGAAATGCAAAAGAAGCGTTTGAAGGCCCTAACAGTGAGCGTTGGAAACCAGCCCTGCAAGAGGAATTACAGAACCTGATTGACAACGATGTATTTGAAATCGTGCCAATCCCAAAAGGAGTAAAGCCAATTACCTCAAAGATGGTATTCCGAGTCAAATATGATGCAAATGGTGACATTGAGCATTACAAAGTACGCATTGTTGCTCGAGGCTTCACACAACTTGAGGGTGTCGATTACAAGGAAGTGTGGGCACCAGTTGCAAATTTGGAATCAATACGAGTGATCCTTGCGCTGGCTGCAAAGTACGACCTTGAGCTAGATCAGATGGACGTAGCAACGGCTTACCTAAATGGGGAACTCCAAGAAGAACTCTACATGATACCTCCAGATGGTGTCAAGATCCCTCCTGGGCACTGCTGGCGTCTGAAACGTTTGTTATATGGTTTGAAGCAAGCTGGTCGTACCTGGAACCTAACACTCAACAAGAAGCTGCGAAACCTCAGCTTTTCATGCCTAAATGCCGAAACCTGCCTTTACGTCTACTGAAAAGGGGACAAGATTTGTTTCCTGGTGGTTTACGTCGACGACTTTATTCTTGCTGCAAATTCACGACGTTTCCTTGATGAAATCAAATGTCAGCTCTCCAGCACGTTCAAAATGCGAGACCTTGGGACAGCGACCTACATCCTGGGTATTCAAATCAAACGCAATCAAAAAGTGCACACCATTAGTTTGAGTCAACAACAGTACATCAAAGCGGTGGTCGAGCAATGCGGCATGTCTGAATCCAAGCCGACTTGGACCCCCATGGCTGCAGGTTCAAAACTCACCTCAGAGAACCTTGATGGTGACGCCACAGTCACCGAGATGGAAATTGGAGGCAAAAGAATGACTTACTCCAGCATGGTCGGATCCCTCATGTACGCCATGATGGGAACCAGGCCTGACATTGCATATGCCATAGGAGTACTTGGGCGTTTCAGCGCAAGCCCCAAACGTCAACATTGGACTGCGGCAAAGAGAGTCTTACGCTACCTCAACACAACCAGCGGCATGGAATTAAGATTCGATGGAAACAATGTGGGAATAGACATGTCTTTCCATGGATATTCGGATGCTGATTGGTCGGGAGATTCCGATACTTCTCGGTCAACATCCGGATACATCTTTATTTCGGTCCGCGGTGCCATAGGCTGGGCTAGCAAGCGCCAAACCATGGTTGCTCTTTCTTCCACTGAATCAGAGTACATAGGTCTCTGTTATGCTGGACAACACCTTGCGTGGCTTCGAACATTCTTTGAAGACATAGGTCATGTTCAGAAGGGACCGTCAAACTTGCTGTGCAACAATCAAGCCGCAATCATCCTGAAAAGAAGCCCAGTATCGTTCTCGAACAAAACATATCCAATGCAAGTTCCATTATCTATGAGATGACCTGGTCGCGAAAGGTGAAGCAATTGTTCGATACGTACCCACGGACGATATGGTTGCAGACATCTTTATGAAGGCCCTCCTGCACAATAAACACTGGAAGTTCATGAAGACGATGGGGCTACGCCTCCCCACAAGTGGGAGTGTCAAGGAATAGGGGCACTCTGTTCCTATTGTATGTTTGTCATCACGTGCAGTTGGCTATGCCGCATTATAATATGTTTTCTTTATTTGTCACACCTCAGTTTGTTTCACAACCTACGTGCACGAAACTGAGGTGTGTTGCATTAATTTCCTCATTCATTCTTTATACTTCATACTTATTACATTTACTTAGTTACATTGTCTTTAACTAGGTAAATCAATTTTAGTTCGTTTCACAACCTACGTGCACAAAACTGAGTTACATTGTCTTTAACTAGCCCATACTGAATTTCTGCACATTGATCTTTGAAAGGTATGAGTGGCTAAACCCTCACAACACAGATTTCTGCCACCATTGTGGCCTTCCTGGACATTGCTCCTCTCAGTGCATTGCAGACATGCCACAGAAGATAAAAGACAAGATCATCAATAAGGCTATGGATTGTCATTGTCATTGCAAACACTCCTCATCCACTTCTGACTCTGATGTTGCTGATGCAAAGTTTGCTCATGCTTCACATGCCACCTCTGATACTGACAGCTCTGACTCTGATGATGACAAGCCCATCCAGTCCATGTCTGCCAGAGCATTTGCACATGTCCTTACTCAAGCAACCACAGAACAGGAATGTTGCCAGCAGTTGGGCATGGACAAGAAGAAGTGGCAGGACCTGATGAATGGTGGATCATTTCATTGAGTGGGGGAGATTTTTTGTTCAGTGGGGGATTCTCTCATTCCTTTTGGTCACACTTCCTTTTTCAGTTGCTCTGCACCTCGTCTCCGAGTGGGGGTGTTGGGAGTTGGGGTACAGTGAGAGGTGCATAGCATTTGTTACGTAATCACAGTTTGTTTCGCATCAATTGTTACCAAATAAACCACGTCATTTTGTCGCGTCCTTTCATCACGGTCAGCCTTTCTCATCATTGGTCAGCTCTCCTGCCACTCGTGGTCACTCCCATTTCCTTCACGGTCAGCTTCTCTTGCCCTAGCCTTTTGACAAATACATTGTTATATCCTCGCAAACACTTAGCTTTGCGATGATTGCCTATTGCCCTCGATTCATTTAACAGACTGAAAAGGATGACGCTAGAAAAAATGAATGGCGAAGAATTTCACTTCCCGACACATGAGCAAGGAGGCACGTGTGCGACACGGAAAACTATACAGCACCGGATATGGAAGGCGGAACTGGAATAAGGACACCCTCAGTTATTGATACACATCCGAGCTTACCATACATGTGCTGATGCTCACATATCGTAGTATCGTATCTAACAGGTACGTAAATTAATACAGTCATTGATACAGCGACTGAGTATTGTATCTATCAATAGGCTTCCTTCAAGTTTTCATTGTTTAGCTGCTTGGCTGATAAAACAGCTTCTGTCATGCTTGCCAGGATATACAACCAGTTCGATAACTTACCGAAATATTAGTAACTGAAGTCTCGAATGCTATACATGCATGTATGCATAGTCTAGCAGATAAAACAGATAGAAGAGCTTCTGCCCACGCTTTCCCGGATATACAGCCAGTTCATGTATAACATTCGAGACATCGAAGAATCACTTGCAGAAATACCTTGGGAGTTGAAGTTCGAATGTTATACATGTTTAGCAAAGAAAAGAGCTTCTGCCATGCTTTCCCAACCATGTACAACATTCGAGACATCGAAGAATTACTTGCAGACAGACCTTGAGAATCGAGGTCTCGAATGGTTGCATGATTCAACAGATCAAACGGCTTCTGCCATGATTCCTTGGCAACTTGAGAAATCAATGCTTGACTTGCCTCCGGAGATAGCTTTGAAATTGAGGTTTCGAATGCAACACATGACGAGTTGAATATCTGGACAAGCATGCAAGAAGCAGGTATTATTATCAGCCAGACAGCATGGGAAACTCGAAAGGGCTTATCATTACGGAAAAAGTCAATTCGAGGACAATCATTGATTTACTTGCGTCTGAGCTTCGCGACTTGCTGATGCTGAGACATCTCTGAAATTGAAATCTCGAATGAATGGTAGCACGGCAGAAGCTGGACTCAACAAGACGAAGGGAATTCAAAGGAGCCTACCGATATGAATCTTGCTGTAACGGGTCAGCACCCTTAATCCTACTATAATTCTCTGTTGCCGATACCACCGATCTGGTACACCATTGTCACGTTCCTCGCTTCTTCGAGAATAACTGTCGGCACAGTCTAGGATATGCTCGAAACAACTTAGAAGCTGTCGGAGTTCGCGCTTGATCCGTATGGCCTGTCGATATGATAAAAGGCAGCCCAACCCCTCCTAGGGTCTCTCCAGACTGTTCATATAGTCGTATCTTGCTTGCGCTCATCGTCGCACTTCCTTGACATACATCATGTTATATCCTGCCTTGCTCTTGTTGGCTCTGATAAGCCATGCATTTCAAGCTTGCGCTAGGCTTCCAATTGATTCGAGTCCTACTGCATTAAGGTATGTAGTATATGAGGAGATATTATCTGAATGTTCTTATAGGAAATATCTACTCAGCCCCCGAGATATCGAAGTAGGTCCTGGTTCGTACTCCATGATTACTCCTAAGGATAATCAGTTGATCCATGTGAGAGGCTATCAATTTTCTTCAAAAATTGGCCTGCTGACCACTGAATGCTTGTTCGTCCAGAAACCGATCAACCAGGGCCCAAACGCCTCCTACAGCATGTTTGTGAAGTTCGGTGATGGTGAACAAACGCGGCCCAACAACACATATAGAACCTTCAATCCAAATTACGAGTTCTGGTACAGGTATTCACCAGTAAAAACGGGCGAAGGAAAAGACATGCAGAAAAGGGTTTTCGTCCCTCTCGCCTCTGAAAACAAAATGACACTAGTCGCTGGTAGTAAGTAATCATTTTAGTGATTGATCGTTTTCTGCGACTCATTGTGGTATAATAATAGCTACAGAGTGGTATGAGCTTCCCCTCGGCACAGACCAAGCAAGAGCAATTAAACAGAAGGACGTTATCCGTGAGCTGATGGTGAAATATAAGAATATTACGAGTGATTCAGCCGCAGAGGAGAAAGACTACGCCACGAAATACCTGGATGCAGTCAGAAACTTCGTGGCTGCTATCGAGAGTTACTGAACGAAGTCAGCGTTAAAATGGTGGAGATGATTGAGCCATATCTGCTGGCTTTGTGGAAACTTGGAAGGTGTCCCGGGGCGAGCAATAAAGCACATGTTCGAATTGGTATTGAAATATGTACATATGGACCACAATATGATCTTGAATTGTTGATGGTCAAACGACAATGCAACCAACGACAGGGCATAAGGTCAACCACAATCTGATATGAAAACATTGGTTGACAGACAAGAAGGCACAGGAGAGTCGGCTTCAATCACGACTGCACAACAAGTTCAATGAACGGTTTTTGGATGAATTATCATATCTTATAATGACGTCATCCATTTATTGCCCCTGGTTGTTCGTACTCCCCGCTCGGTCATAGGATGTGATAAATCCTCTTAAAGATGCGACACTCTGGATAACCTGCAAATGAGCTGGCCTCAAAATGTACACTAACTCCAGATGATAGGAGATTGGCCAGAAATTTCCTTCCTTGGGGACAAATTATCCCATCGTTATCGGGACTTCCGAGCCGGACTACTCTTCATTTCTACGTATATACCTATCCGTACTCGGAGCATCTCAACGGGGCATGGGAGGTCGTGTGATTCAGGAGCACGCATGTGTAAGGATGAAGGGATACTATGCATGCCGATAGGCTCCACGCGCAACGGTGGTTGTTCAAACGTTGCTGGATATAGAATGGACATTTCTGCCCGGGCTCATACTCAAAATGATAGGTAGCACGCTCTTCACGGCGATCCAACCCTGCACCAATTTGAGCGCGAACGTGCATTGCAGGAGCCAATCAGAATCGAGAACGAGGGTCGCGTGCAGACACGTTTCGATGTGGCACACGAGCGATAAACGCTGACTGGCGGTCGATATCAAAATGGCCTTCAAATCCCCTGCACACGACCACCCATGCCAAAGCAGAGCACTCACCGCACCATCCTGCCACAGCCTGCCAGTCCGTCCAGCACCGATGGCTCCGAATTCGAGCCAAACTCGGCCCCAGTGTCTGTCAAACGCGGGCGCAAGCCCGGACCGCTCTCGCGGGCAGCAAGGGAGACCCAGCGCAGACTTAACCACTCTATCATCGAAAAGGCCCGTCGGACAAAGATAAATGATGCCCTCACCACCCTCAAGCAGCTCGTACCTGCCGGCTACGGCCAATCATCTTCACAGCCAGCTGATGAGGACGAAGAGGGAAAGAAGAAGAAAGGGAAGAAAGAAGACAAGGAGAAAGAGTTCAAACTTGAAATCCTTGAACGGACTGTCGTGTTCCTCCAGGACCTCATCAAACGCGTCGAAGTTCTCGAAGCCAACGTTTCTTCCTCACTCGACGATGCCTCCTTCTGTGCCAAATGCTCTTCCCTTGTCTCCTCACGCTCTCCAAGTTCTCCATACCCGAAAGGCCCCAAACGCAAGCGCTCTCTTTCGTCCAATTCGGACATGTCCATGGAACCGTCCCCCAAACGACCACGCCTGCACGCCTCTCCACGCCTCCCATCCATCTCCTCCTGGCTTCCCAACCTCGACTCCATTGCAGGGGCACCAATCCGACATATCGACATCGACCCACAGCTCCTCAACATCCCTAGCCAACTCAGTACAACAGGCCAAGCGACCGGCCTACCATCTCCACCTGCATCTACCCACTTTGCACCACAGAAACACCCTGCCCTCTCTCCGTCCGTCCCTGCGCTCCATCTCGGTGCTAGTGTTAGTCCGAGTCACAGTCCGCGTTTGTCTAGAGCCTCGGGGCCGGGTAAACCTTTGTACTCCCAACCATCCGAGTCATATCGCACTCCAATCCTTTCGCCCATCCGTACGGCAGAAGACGAGAGTGCGGCGTCGTTGTTGTTGCAGATTAGTACGAGAAGAAGTGGGCCGCCGGAGGCCCTGCCTTCACATGCTAGATTAGTAAAGCGGAATGATAGAAATAGAAATGTGCAGGCGCAGACGCCGGGGAGTGTGTTGGGGCTTGATTGGAATAAAGAGGACAGGATTTTGTAAGTGGTGATCGTCACTAAATACCGATGTATGTGTGGGGTTTCTTGTTTGTTCGATTATTATTGTGTACAATTAGTGAAGTAGAGCATGTGTATGAACCAAGTGTTTTCGCCAAAGCCGATTTAAAACATGCACTGCAGGAATTGGGAGATTTTTCGGGAAGAAAAACCCATTAGAAAGATGTCAAATAATTTCTGATTAGTTTTTCTCATGTATTACATAAAATTTATTTTGAGAAACAAAAAAGAAAAAGTTAAATAATTTCAATGCTTTTTTTTTTTCTTTTGATTTTTCCTAAGATAAAATGAATAATGTTTCCAGTCTTTTTCTAGAGAAAAACATAATGTTTATCTTAATGTATTTCTTTGTAAACACTTGTCATATTTCTTTCAAGTAGTTCTCAGGTAAAAACCTTTGTTTCATCAGAAAGAATATTTTCGGAAGACATTAAATTTTTCTCAAGAAAGACATTATTAGAAAAATATTTATTTATTTCTTTAGAAAAACTAATTAGAAACACTTATTGTGCCAATGAGCGCGTCACTTGTCGGATGATAAGCGACATGCTCATCCTCACTCTCATTGTATTCGAGATAAATATAGAAAAATGATTAAGAAAAAAAAACATTTGAATTCAAATGTAATTTAGAAAATACTGCATTAGCCATATTGCAAGGAGACATGGACATGGCCGCTGAAAAATATATAAGTAGGAAAAATATTCAAATACACATGAAGTGAGAAAAGGTAGTCAGTAGAAAAGAATAAAAAGAATAAGCCATTCAGTCAGAATAGAAAACAATACAAATTACAATGCCTAAAGGGAAGATGATAATACTGAGTATTACAGCATACAGCTGGGAAGCAACAAGACAGAAATGATGGCAATACTGCCAGCAAGCATGGTCATGATAGTAGAAATAGCAATCATTGTTACGATGAGCAAAAGGACTTTAGGGATCTATTTGGGTAAAAAAAAAAAAACTCAAGGACAAGGAGCCTGAAATGAGAGTGTGGCACTCACATTGATGATGAATGGTATAATAAGGTAGCTTGAGGCCAAAAGGGTTGCAATAACAATTGATACAATGAATACCACGGACATGTACTGGCAGAAGGCATTTGAAACAAAGTTTTATTCAGGTAGTGCCAAGGACACAATTGTCAGGCTACAAAACATGATATCAAGGCTGACAACATATTTCTTCAAACATAGAGCACCAGCATGACTGTTGATAATCCCTGATTCATTGTGAGAAGAACAGGACAAACAGAGAATTGAAAGAAAAAACATACCAGAAGGAGAATGTTAGAACAGAATGTCCAAATGTCAGTCATGGTCATATGGTGTGCGTCAGCCCAGATGTTCGAAAAAATGTGCAATATTACAGAGCCAAGTGACATGCTGAACATGCTTGGTGGTAATGTGATGGTGGTGGTCAAGTGAAGAGAGAGAAATGGGGGGCATTCTTGCGATGCTCAGCTTATAAGAGAAAAGATTGATAATGTTCTTGCAATGTTGAGCTGTGTTGCCCATTGCCCTGCTGCTGCCTCCAGACCCCCAGAAGGCATCCAAATACCCTCTTCCAGCTCTAGAGCATCCAAGTGCCCTCCTCCCAGCCTCTGTGTATGCTAATGAAGCATTTTGTGCACTGGATTTGGTGTCATTTATACTTGGGAGCCCCAACACCCCTTCTCCTACTTCCCACCATCCTGTCAGCTCCTCAACACCCCGGGAACCCCAGAGAGCATCCAACTACCCTCTCCCACTGCTCTCTCCCACACTCTATGCAGTTGAACAAAGTGTTTTTTACACTTTGTTTGGCAAGAGTGTCTAACTGCCCTCTCCCACTTTCTATACAGCCAAACAAAGTGTTTTTTACACTTTGTTTGGCATTGTTTGTGCTTGGGAGGGCCCCAACACCCCCTGCTCCTTCCTGCCTATTGCTCAATGTCCTTGATGCCATGAGAACCTCAGAGAGCATCCAAATCCCCTCTCCCACACTCTATGCAGCCAAACAAAGCATTTTTTGCACTTTGTTTGGCATTGTTTGTGCTTGGAAGGGTCCTAACACCCCCCACACCTCCTTCCCACAATCCTTCCAGCTCCTCGATGGCCTGGGAACCCCAGAGAGCACCCAAATACCCTCTCCCACCCTCTATGCAGCCGAACAAAGCATTTTTTACACTTTGTTTGGCATCATTTGTGCTGCACCTGCTCTTCAAGGTGAGATGCTGCTGCTGCTTTCTTTGCATGCTTTTTCTGAGTCGCTGACAACTTGCCCTTGGCCATCTATCTTATCTCAGAAGACCAAGAAGGAGAAATCTGATTGAATAGCATAATCTCTTGAATTTGGGCTGATAATTGCAAAAGAATAGCAATGTGATTGTATACAGGGCAGCAGGCCAGCAACAGAGAACAAGTTACAAGATATGTTGTCAATTGACTGGGGAAAATAATTTCACATGTGTCATGCTTTAGCCCTTTTTGCCATAATCCCCCTTGCAATCAGATCAGTGCGTGCAGGAGTGATAACCTAACAAAAGACATCAATTTCCAGCTGCCATGGAGAGACATCTCACTTACTTGTAAAGAGATGTCATCTGGAACTTTTCCATTTTGTATAATCGAACGAACAAATTGGAATTCTTTTTGATACTGACATGCATGATGAGACACCAAGAGTGCAAGCTTTCTAGCAAACATTGACTGAAAATTATGCATATAAGGATCTGATCGCAAGGAAGACCCACCCTTCACACAAATATTCTCCAATCATACTCTTGCTGAGCCTGTCAGTTGTAAGCAGGAACCTTGCTATTGTTCTTTGGAAAGACAGACAATAAAGAGTTTCAATTCTGGCTGTCCCATGCAACATGAGAGGCAATTTGCCTTGGCCTCATTTTTGAGTGCATGCCATTGTTAAATAATTTGGAGCAATTTCAAGTCATTTATGTCCAAGCACAGAATGAGTCAATGCCAGACAATGAGCAATTCCAGCGGGGAAGCCAGATCACCTGTAAATCACAGAGGCAGGGGAGGAGTCATTGAGTAATCCCAGATGACTGACAGAGAGCTTAAGTAGTCCCAGAGCTCTGGGGAAGAGGAAGAATGCTGGGTCATCCTAGTCTCTCATCAAACTGAGAAAATCATGCAATGTGTTGATGTTTGGCTAGGATACCTTGGCCAAACATCACGTGCTATTCTTTGCCAGAAGTCACAAATGGAGAGAGCAGATATATTGAAAGAATCTACAGAACTGAAAAGAGGCTATTCAATGTGTCAAGTAATGTGCTTCAAGGGAATCACCGAGGTAACCAAGATACACTGAACTCATCGTGTCCAACAAAGCATTGTAACCCTTGTTCCCCAGACAAAACAAAATACTGTACATGTTCCGGTTTGACCTTTGAGGTTCCTTGCTGACCTAGATTGAAGTGGTTCACACAAAGATCTTCACAGTCCATAATGGTATATGATTACAATGACAGCGTCTCTGCACAAGCATATGACACAGCCAATCAATGCATTGCCATTGCTAGTCACTGTGGGATTTTGAAGTTGTTCAGTGTAGATGGAGGTGGTGAGTCAAGCTCAATGAACTAGTCCTGTTGTTCAATGATATCACCGATTATCAGTTGATGTGATTGAACTCTGGACTGTTGCGGATGCGCCGGGAGTAATACCCATCAGTCTATTATTCTTTGGCAGAAGCAACCAGAGCCTCCTGGTGTGAAAACTCAAGAACAGTGAGATGTAAGACCAATATTGCAAAACTTCTTGCAACACTGTTTTATGAGCTTGTAGGACATGCAGGGACACACAGACTTCAGAGATCCTTTGGACCAAGTATTTAACATGCGCTATGTGCATTCCTCATCTGCACCATTGCCATTTTGCTGATTTTCTTCAAGCAGTCATGCGGCCCTTTTGCCTTGTGAAGATCTTTTTCTTGTGCATAATTTGACGGAGAGTTATGCACAAGTCCACCACTTCCCTGGATCTCTGCCTGAGACAATCCTTCCTATAAATTTCAAAAGAAGGGTCACTTTCCAAGGTGCTTGGGCTGAAGATGGCAAGATTGCTGGCTATGGGAGTGATAACAGGACTATCTATGTCTTGGATATGGCAACACAAGAAGTCATCCAGCATTTACCTGCCAGAGGTAAGCATGAACTTTTCATTAAAGTATACCTCAACATTGAGCCCTAGGGCTTATACAGGCAGTTGCCACTGCTCAGCTCTCAAATGGTCATCACATTATCATTGGCAGATCTAGTTCCGGCGACTTCTGTGCATCGGTATGGACAAAGCAGGTGAGCAAGAGTTCTGATCATTCCTCAAACTGACCCGTAACCAATACTAGCCTTCCAAACAACCTAATGAGCTTGCTGCTGTACACCCAACGGCATGTACGAACAACTTGTCATGGAATGCGGAGCGGGGCATCATCTTGTTTTTATGCGTTGCAATCGCAATACAGTTATTCTTTCCTGCTTTTCATCCTTGAATGTGAGTTGTAATCACTCAGATGGTGACTGCTTTGCAATTTGAAACCCAAACTATCATGGTTGATCTACACCAGCCAGAGGAAATAACACTGACTACCAACTGACAATGTGTTGTATGCAGAAGAGGACTGTCAGGCGGCAGTAGCACTTTCAGTGTAAATGATTTGCTGCAATACATGTCATTCTCTTCAGGTTGTAACACTTTCAGCGTACATGTTTTGCCATACTATTCTTGTTTCAGAGAAAGTATCTTTCAGGATACTTACATCCATACTGACTAGTCCTAAGAATCTATTTTAAACTCTTGAAAGCATTTTGATTTCGCAGCTGTGAAAGTTTGACGCCAAGATATCTGTTGAGTGATGGCCTGAAAACGGGAAAATTATAATTATCATGTCAATGACCAAGAGGAGAAATTATTTACTTGGAATACTCTCTTCATCTACCCTCAATGCGTGTGACATGTGGGCACAACACAGCATTTTACTTTTGAGATTATGTAATCATAGGATTACTCCTCATCCCCCGAGCTCTGGGTTGACCCCAAGCTCACCCCTTTCTCCTTTCCACTTGAGTTCCGGGATTAACCCAAACTCATCCTTTGAACTCTGGGATTTCCCAAGTTCTTACCTTCCTTTCTCCTCTTTCTCAGCTTCAGGCCAAGAGCCTCTTTGACCTCATTCAAATTCCCTATGTTCAGGAAACACAAGCCTTGATTCTAGTTGTGCAGTGATCCAAGATCACTGAAATAGACCACAAAGACCCGATGGATAGAGAGTCAGTCTTGTATATTGACATATCCCTAATTATTGCTAATGCAGCTTATAGGTTGGACAAAAGTTCTGGAAACGTTGTCGTCTACAAGGGTGACATCTATTATTTGCCAAACTCTTCTCGCATTGTTTCACTCCCACCCCAAGATCCCAGAATTGGAACAGAGCATACTGTATTCCAAATTGAAACTTCAATTGCAGACCCTCTATTTGAACGACTGGCTAAAGTTCCCAAACACTTACATTTCTTTCATGTGGATGGGTGGTCTAAGTATTCTCTTCCTCCAGAATTAAGAGATTCATGGGTCAAACTGGATTGGTGGTTGTCATGCGTGACCTCTGTCTTATCCAAGGAGTTTGATGCTTCTATAGTATGGCCTTTTTCTCCTTGGGCACTTCATTATGATGCCGCATGTGGCAGACATAGATACATGTTGGCTGCAATCAAGAAGGGTAAAAATTGGTTCACAGTTTGGATGGGATTGCTGTCGTATCTCATTGCCAAAGTCAGGTCAGCCAATGTCAGTGGTACAGATGTGTATTGGCAACTAGTGCTTACCAAAAGTGGCTTCACGCCTGATACCATAGATGCACTTTTATCTTTGACAGTTTGTGATTTCTCTCCAAACCCACAATGTGCTGGTATATTCCTTGATATCACCAGGAAAAACACCAGACAACCATCTATAGAGTGGTTTTTGAAGTATAACATTCCTGCCTGGTATTGCTGTGGTTCCAAGGAGATGCCTATTCCGTCTCTTGCATATTTGGCCCCTCTTGCGAGCCAAATGCAATGTGCCTTTTCATCAACATTTACCAACCCTGTGCAGGAGACACACACATTGACAAAACCTCCCAAACCTGCTAAGACCCC
>QGOB01001716.1:38413-61373 GCA_003313055.1 Termitomyces sp. MG145
TGGATGCTGAATGTCTCGATGTGCCTCGTTTCCACTCCCTTCGCCATACCACTGTTTCTTTGGAGCCAATGCCGGAGGAGGTTGTGTTGCAAGTGATACCTATACCGTTGTCGTCGGTGTTGCCAGAACCTCCATTGCCAGGGTCGAAGTCGTCGGATTCCAGTATGATTGAAGCATTGAACCAGGAAATCTTGGAGCTCCTTGGTTTACACTTTGGCTTTACTCCACTGCTCCCTCTGCCATCTTCATTGCCTTTGTTGAAAAGTGAAGCAGAAAGCAGAAAGCTCATTTGTTACCTAGGTCTGTCATGGAACAAATGCCAACGTTATATTGGGCATGTTCCCCTACGCATCCTTAGCAAAATCTTACCTGGACAGAATCCTAGTAGGCCACATGCCCCAGGCTGATGAGTGCAATCTTAACATTCAGAGCCGTTTGTCACTGTCAATGTCCAATCATTTTCAAAGTTTGCGGATTGTTGTGGGCAAAGGCACTCGATTTCTTTATATGTTTGACTTCAGTTACAGGGTGGAAATGCCATGGAAGTTGACATTGACTACTGCAGCGGACACCTTGTTGGTATGTTGCCTCAATCCTTGGTTTTTCGAATCAGACATCGTCGAGTACCTCCTTCGACATGCGATTCCATTTCGAACCTTTCTCCCAATGGCTCTTGCTTCTGCTGCACCCTGCCAATCCATACCTCCCCTCATGTTACCTACACGACTGGCTGGTTTGCAGTTCGGTGTCAAGGATCATGATGCCTATGCACAACAGCGTGAAATCATCTTGACTCAGCCTCGGGGTCGTGCTGCACTCATGCGGGGTGGGATTATCTGGAGGTTAAGTACCTCTGTTGTTAGTTTTTCATATGTCCTTCAAGGTCCTACGGGTTGGTCACCGATTCCAAATACAATGCTAACTGTCCGCAATCCAAAAATGAATGAATTGTTCATAGATGACAACCTGACTGATGTGGGATTCAACCTCATATCTGGCACCTATATCTGTCACACTGGTAGGACTTTTTCCTTTTCTTTTTCTATCTAATGTCCAAGTCTCATCTTTTTCAGATACTCTGAACCGATTCTCCTTCTGCTCGTGGTTCTCCTCCGTGTTGACCTTTGAAGCTAGTGGAGAGAATTATGGTTGCTGGTGTGGGCACTCTGAGGATCTCTTTGCTCATCGTTTGGAGGAGCTTAATAGCGCCAACTAAGGAGCGAATTCTCAAGGACCTCTCACTGCAAAGAAGTGGCGTGACCTCCTGCGCAGTACTAAGGAAATACGTCTGATGAAGAAATCTATAGAAGCGTGGTCCCAGGCTTTCATTGAACAATATTTGAGGACATAGTGATGATGTCTGCAATGATCTTACCTCAGAGTACATAAATTCAACAAATTGTCTTTCACTGAACTCCAGCCTTTCATTTGACAGCATTTGAAGAAATGACAACAACGATCATGCCATGTAAATTATGAATACAGCGATGTAAGTTTTACTGGTATATGATAAAGTGCCAATTGGGTACAATCAGGGATAATAGAACGTTAAGTTTTGAGGAATATAGAGTTGGCCTTGATGCGCCCGACTTATAAATCTGCATGGTAAGTATGGATCAGTAAGGTCATCAACGTGGATAGAGGAGTTAACCAACCGTCGGACAGTGAAGTTGGCAAACACTGTGTCCTTCCGGCTGATGTTGACAAATTCCTTCTCAACTCCTTTGCATAGGACAAAAATGTCTCCTAGCCAAGTTTGGGCAGACCATGGTTGGACATGGTGATTACGTCTGAGATAGATGTGGTTCTTGAAAAAGACATGGAATTGGAACCTTTTGCGGCCCCATATGATGGTGACAATGGCATGATGGATGGTTGGTTGGATTTGATGACGGTTTAACAGAAACTCGAGGTTGGGATGCCTCCCATCCGAGTTGGTCTGACAAAGAACATGCTTGACAACTGGTTGCGGGTAAACCGTACCATACAGGCGACCATTTAGCGATGTGGTCCAATCCTTCAAATGTATCAGAAGTGGTACAAGGGAGGATCATGGTAACGCGCACCTCACCATATTGATTGCGGTGAAGGGTTTGAGACTGTTCACCATCTTGTAATACTGTGCAACTCGCATGACAATTAGTGTGTTCAGAGGAGATGAGTGTGTTCTTGCACAAGAAGCAAAGCGCATGGATAAGCTATTATAAACCTGTCCTTTGAACATATATTGACTAAGAATTGGAGACACTGACAAAGGGTCAGAGCTCAGGACATCAACGTGTTTTCGGCTCAAGACATTTGACAAAGGGTTGGAGTTCAGAACAGAAAGTGTTTGATTCCCTCTCAGCCTTATCCCCCGGATATGTGAACATGTTTGATTTCAGAAGTTTGGAGCTTGTCTCACTCTTTGTTTGTTGCGATGAAAGGGGACATCTTAGCTTGTTTGAAGGAGATGAGCGTGTTCTTCCACGAGAAGTACAGCGCATGAGTAAGTTATTAAAAACCTTTTCTTTGAACATATATCAATCAATTGACAAAGAGTTGGCTCCAGAACAAAAACGTATTTGATTTCTTCCTTTCAACTCCTTTGGATTTTATCCCCGAGCATGTACTGTTTTTACCTTTCAACTCTTTGACGATTTAACCACAACCATTCCTATCTAGTGTTTGATCACCCTTTCTCAGTGACAACTTTCTCAGTGACAACTCTCCTCAATTCTGAATCAGTCGAAAGTACCATCAACATTATGGTCGGCCTCCAGCTCTCTGACATCAAAAACACCGTGGCTATGCAACCTGATCCCTCGTCTTCTACGCTGCCTCTGACTGTTGGTAGGGAGAAGAATGCTGCTATCCTTCCACAATCAAAGAAGCATGCCTGAGGTGATGATGACAAGATGATTGCTTTGTGTGTCTATGCGCACGTTTGCGTCAATGGCCCTGATGAGACTGAGGTCAATGGCGAGGTTATTCATCTCCAGGAAGACCTCCTCAATGCATGGCAAAAGATAGAGGAGAAAGATATCAAACTGAGTCAGATTAGATCTCAACTCACCTTGATTTGAGAAGAAAGGGAGGTCATCAAAGCATAAGCAATTCCTGACTGCGCAGACATCTTTAATCATTTTGAGCTACTCTGACTGTATGTTGGCTATTGCCAAAGACAAAGTCTCTCTGAAGGACAAACACAATCATTTAGATTCTTCTTATGACTACTTGAAGGTACATTTTTAAGTTTTGTCTTGGTAATTTCCTCTCACTGTGGCTGCTCAGCACGAAAAAGAAGGGAAGGCAACTGAGGCACTCAACAAAGCACTGGAAGAGAATCAGAAGAAAGGCAATGAGATTTGAATGATGGTTTGCAAGATGGATACTCTCTGACATGAACGTGACGACCTCCAGGTTGCATTGAATGATGAGAAAGTTGCTCTCCAAGTATGGTATCCTACAATAATTACACTGTATTGTTCTCACTGCTGTTTATAGCACACAAAGGATTTGGCCCACATGACCAAATTGAAATGGGTTGAACCTTTCTGACAAGCTCAAAGATGAAGCTGTATCCTCAATAGAGCTTGAAGTTAAGCTTAAGGAAGCCACTGCTGAATTGCAGAACATGCAAGTCAAGCTGGACAAAAAATATGCTCTCACAATCTCTCTCAATGCAAAATTTGCAACTGACATAACATGCCAGGAGTGAGGCCTGGTCCCAGGATTGGTTTGGTTCTTCCTGTTGCACATGGAAAGAGTGAGCAGGGTTGATGGGGTCTTTGAAGCATCTCAGCATGGAGCTAGTGTGGATTTTGTCAACCAGGGCCAGGAGTTCTGTTCAGAGGGCAGATACAACCCAGGCAGTGCTGGCTACCCAACAATAATAAATTGAATGAAGCATGTGACATGGGCACATGACTGCTACTGACCAACTCCTAATGACACCAACCATTACCAACTATTGTCTTAACAACTGAGCTGACCTTGGACAATCCAGCCCCCCCTACAGCCCCTGACCAGCAGCCAGCAATTGATTGTAACTGCACTACTAATGGCCCACTGATCATAAATTTATTTTCCTTGTCTTGTTTTACTTACAATTTTCTTTTTTGATTGACTTACAATTTTCTCATATTACTTACAATTTTCCTATTCAATAGCAGCCTCTGTCATGTGTTATTACATGCAACTGCTATGCTTACTATATCTTACCAGTTTCCCCTTTTGCTACCTTACATACCTATAAATACTGCCCTGTCAGTAGCTAATCATCATTGAATGCTACCAAAGTCTAGTCCCTGCTCTAGACCATGCTTCAGATCTCTTCTTGCTCTTGCTTCACTACTGGCTGATTTGAGTTTACCCAGTCCAGTCTCCTCTTGCTTGTTTCTAAGGTTAACAGTATTGTTAAACTTAACACTTGTCACCTTTGTTAAGCACCATACAGGCACCCTAGTTTTGCCTTTGTTAAGCACCATATGGGTGCCCTAGTCAAGCCTTTGTTAACACTAGCATCTGTGGCTAGTGACTCATATATTCACATTAACTCCACCTTCACCTCTTAATGACTTTCTGAGTCTTGATTCACAGGTCTCCATCACTGCTATGGTTTGGTAGTGACACTAGTGGCTGTACCATTACTTCTTACCATTTACTCCCACTTCCTTACTGACTCTGACCTCTCACCTCCTTAACAGGTTTCTGGGACTTTGCTTGACTCCTCACACACACACACATAACACTACTACTTGCTAGCTACCCTATCTAGCTAATCTTGTTGGTTGTTTCCTGCACAGCAGCTAGGCAGCAAGTCAGCACATCATTTTGGAGCCCACCATGAGGAGTTCTATAGCAAAATTCCATCAGAAACTTGCCTCCAGGCTAAAAACTGCTTACATCTTGAATCTGTGCTCCCTATTATCCTTTTTGATATCCACTCTTCATTGCTGTTAACACCTTTAATGACTCCACCTCATAACCTTGAAGAGGAACTCACTAATGCTAGGGAACTTCTTAACATTAACAAACTCCTAGAGAACTTCCCAGGCTATCACATCGACTACTTCCTCAATGCACTGCTACCACTATTATCTCTCAATCCCTATTCCCCAGTTCAATCCACAACATCCTTACCAACACCTGTTAGCACTACTGACATGGGTGATGCCTGTCTTTCTTGCCATATGCCACTTTGTAACAACTCTACCACACCTAAATGGGACACAAGTTGCCCCTGAGAGCTTGCCTAGTATTTTTGCAAGCTTGAATACCTCTTAATGGACTGCACCATTAACAATGACAATCAGAAAAAGGAATATGCCACTTGGTATGTGGCTTATGATACCATGGAGACCTGGCTTGGCATGCCAGAGTTTAGTGACCCATACATATGCTAAGTGGAAAATAGCAGTCTTTCATTTATACCCTGAAGCTGAGGAGCCTGCCTGTTATACTCTCCAGGACCTTGAGCAACTCATTAACCAGACATTCTCTACCAGCATCACTACTCTTGGACACTTCTCAGACTACTATAGGGACTTCCAGCACCTGGTGCATTGGCTTCTGGCTAAAGGAAAGATTTACCAAAACAAGGAATGCTGTTTATTCCAGCAAAGTATACTGACTTTGTTATGGTCTAAGCTCATTCACCATTTAGAAATTACCCTTCCCAATCATCACCCAGAGGACCCCTATGAGGTAGACCAAGTCTTTGAAGCTGTCAAATGGAGGAAAAGATGGCAGCATTGACTGCTGGTAACAGCTCTCAGTCTCATGCCTCTAGACCTCCTAGCAACAGCTGCCACTTCTGTGGCAAAACCAGTCATACTATGGTACACAGCAATTGTGTTAAGCTGGAAAGCTTTATTGGTCAAGGTAAAATCTGTGTTGTCTTACCATCTGGTGCTATGATCCCTAACTACATTGGCAAACAGCTCTATATGGAATGTATCAACAAATGGCACAGGCTGAATCCCGACCAGCTTCTTACTGGCCACCTCAGCACTAATGCTAACCCTGATACAGAACAGCTCCAAGGCATGTCCCAGACATTTATTCACAAGGTTTTGCGACCAGATACTGCTAGTCCAGGAATGCTATCTAGGAAAGAACATATCACTGCATTGGAACAGGAAACTCTTTGCTCTATGATGTATGGCTGAAGTCTTTGATGGGATTGAGATCCCTTGTGCTAAGGGATACTGACCAGTCCCTCCCACAGCTGCTAACAATGCCACCTCCTCCAGTGCCTCTGCCGCTACTGACCAATCTGCCCCAGCCCCTGCTACCAGTACTGCTAAAGCCTCCGAGCCTCCTGTCATTAACAACATCCCCACAGTCAATCCCCCTGTCCACTCTTACTCCAGTATCTTATCTTGTTATCAGCTTCTGACCAACCAAAACTTTGGTGCCCCAGACAAACACCCTGATGCTGCTTACCAAAGCACAGCTCCCATTTACAATATTGAACAGTCCAAGCAGGTATTTGACCAGGTACTCCAGACCAAGCTTACTGTCTCTGTTAGCAAACTCTGCTCTCTCTCTAACAACATCCAGAACCAGTTCAGAAACACCATTATGCCTAAACAAACTGTGCCTCCTAATGTTACTGCTTTCCAAGAATCCACTGACATTCTTGACAATGCTCTGCCCTCCTTTGCCCTTAACAACACTCCTAGAACTGACTCTCTGCTTACCAACACTGCCAGAGCCCAAGTCACCTTGATAGATCCTGTTGAAGTGTATATCAAGTCATTGCCACCTGGTGAAGAGCTGGTAATGCTAACAGTTGCACAGGAATCTCAGTCAATTTGGTCCATCATGCTCCTGGTTGATAACTGTGAGGAAATCAAGTGTATAGTGGATAGCGGCTCCCAGATCATCTCCATGTCTGCCAAAGTTGCTAACTATCTTGGCATCACCTACAATTTCCAGCATTATCTTAAACATGCAGAGTGCTAACAGTACTATGGACAAATCCCTTGGACTAGCTCATAACATCCCCTGCACCATTGGCAGCATCATGCTATACCTTCAGATTCATGTCCTCTTTTCCCCCACCTATGATATCCTACTCAGCTGACTCTTTGACATCTTGCTATTGACACCCTTAGCAAAATGGAAACTATGATAATGATAATGGACCCCAATACCAGACTTCATCACACCATCCCTATGTTTTCCCATGTTCAGCACAAGCAGCAGAAGGTCCAGCCCAAGTATAGTGCAGGACCACCCCATTGCTTTTTCCACCACCATCCCCATGGCTAATGACTCTGAGGAAGACTTAGTGGTCATCCTCAAATACAACCACTAAAAGCACTCTATTAAAGTGAAATTGTATACCCTGCTCAATTCTAAAAGATTAGAAAACCCAAAAAATCTACTGACAATCTCTTATTTGCCTATTTATATGTGACTGCTAGTGACCTTACTGAGTCTGTTATCCCACTGCACTCTTATTTTGTTTCCACTAGTCTCTCCAATTCTTTGATTCTTAGCCAAGCATCTGGGATGCTCACTACCCATTCTGCCCCTGTTTATGTTAATTTCCCCTTCCCAGCTGTTTATGCCACTACCAAGCCAAAATGCAAAAGAGTCCAAGCCAAGAAGAAGTATAAGTCAGTTGCTATGAAGACAAAGCTAGTTGCTAGCCATATTAGTGAGGACTTCCAAATCAAACAACATAACCTTGGCAACCCCCAAGCTTGGTCCTAATCCCCCTCCTTTCTTACTAACCACTTGTTTTAACAACAAGCACAAAGCAACATTTGTTAAGGGACACAATACTGGCTTTCTTACCGAAGATGAGCTTAATGTACTTGTAGACCTTGTTGCTAAGCAACAAAATGCTTTTGCTTGGGAAGACTCTGAAGGAGGTAGCCTTTGGCCTGACTTCTTCCCTCCAGTTTGCATACTGACAATCTCTCACATTCCCTGAGTTCAGCATAACCGACCAATACTGCCAGGCCTTGAGAAAGAAATCTGCAAAATCATCTATAGCAAGATTCAAGCTGGCATTCATGAGCCCTCAAGCTCTGCTTACTGGTCTTGCTGGTTTTGTGTCTTGAAGAAAAATGGTAAACTTTGTCTGGTCCACAGTCTTGAGCCATTAAATCAAGTCACTATTCATCACTCTGGCATTCCCCCTTTTCCCAACCACATTGCCAAATCCTTTGCTGGCTGCATTTGCAGTGCCACTCTCAACCTTTATGTTGGCTACAATGAGCACATTATTGACCCCGCTTTCCATGACTTAATGACTTTCCAGACACCATTTGGTGCTCTCCATTTAGTAACACTACCAATGGGGTGGACAAATGCAGTGCCCATCTTCCACAACAATGTCACCTATATCTTCCAGCCCAAGATCCCTCATAATGCCCTCAGCTTCATTGATGATGTAGGCATTAAAGGTCCAAAAGACTGGAAGATTGCTAATGGCACACCTGTCAGGGGACCCACCATTTGCATCCACTTCCTTTTCCCTTCCTATCCTTTCTCCCTATCCTCTTCCCTTCTGTTCCTTTCACTCTGTTTGCATTTTTGGTCACCTGATGCGCCAGAGTCACCTGATGGTCCTTACCAATCCATTCTCTGGCAATGTCCGAGTTTTTACCCCTTTTAGTTTTTCCATACATCACACCATTTTCCAGTGGCTTATGTGTACTGTACAGTTGACTCCCATGCTTCTGAGCCTCCAGAAGCATCCACTCCGGCATAGGGATT
Source organism: Termitomyces sp. MG145 (assembly GCA_003313055.1). Classification (NCBI taxonomy): domain Eukaryota; kingdom Fungi; phylum Basidiomycota; class Agaricomycetes; order Agaricales; family Lyophyllaceae; genus Termitomyces; species Termitomyces sp. MG145. Next base: position 47,132 of record QGOB01001716.1, read on the forward strand.
CCTCAGACTTGTTCTCTTTGGATATCCCTCTGCCAGGTGAGTAGCTATGTTCTTAGACACTGTACTGTACTGAATATACTTTGGATATCCCTCTGCCAGCTGTGTGATTGTGCCATAGCCTCCAGAGGTCGCCCTTACAGCGGAACAAGTCTCTAGTTTTGGTCTGGGAGCCCCCTCTAGCTTGTCTTAAACCCCCTGTTTTGCATCCTAGAGCTTGACCTCCTCCACCTTACTGTCTACTGCCCTGGTGTGCCCTTATGACCCAACCAGTCCCCCCAGCCGATTCCTCGGGCATCTCTAGCCCCCAGGACGAGGCCTGGAACCAACTGCTTGCTCTAGAAGCCCAGGTGCAGGCCACCCAGGACTCTCTTACCCATCACCACAGAATTTGTTGGACTGTGCCAAACTACAGACACCATTGCTCAATCTCTTCAAGCGCTCATAGAATGCCTTCCCCCACTATCCCCTTCAGCTCCTACAATGCCCACGCCTCCAGCGAGACCCTCGCTACCTCATCATGTTGTTTCCTCCCCCTCACTTGCCAAAATTCCACAACCTGCACTCCCAGATGCCTACGATGGGAGTCGCACCACAGGCAAACATTTCCTGCAATCTTGCATCACCTATATCCAGCTTGCTGGCAATGCTTTCACCTCCGACACGCTGAAGATCACCTGGGTGCTCTGCTACATGAAGACTGGTCGTGCATTGACCTATGCGCTACGAGTTTTCTGACGCCCTGGTGAAATAAGCAGCTTTGCGGATTGGGCATCCTTCGAGGCTGATTTCTGCGTGGAGTTCTTTCCCCTGGACCCGTCAAAGACTGCAGCACTTTCTCTGCAAGACCAAGACCAGTATGGTCAAGGGAAGCGCATGCTGGATGAGTATATTGACTCCTATAGGGCGCTTGTTGAGCAAGCTGGGTACCTGGACGGTCTCCAACTTTGTCTTATCTTCTGGAATGGCCTTCACCCCACCCTCATTGACCGAATTGATAATCTGGCAGAAGGTCAACCCAGTGACAAGCACATCAAATCCTGGTTCAAGGTAGCTCGAGACCAGTGGCAGCTCATGGAGCTGAAACGCAAGTTATGCCGCCCCTACTCTCAGTCTCGCCCAGCAATGTCCTTTTGCCCTCACCTCCCCACAATGTCTGCAACCCATCCTGCTCCTCATCCACTCCCAGCAGTCCAACCTGCTCCTCTTGCCCCTCACCCTTTACCTGCAGGCATCCCAATGGACATCAATGCCTCCCGTCAGCATTTGTCCACCTCTCTGCTCTGTCGCCGCTGTGGAAAGCCTGGCCATTTTGCACGCTATTGCCCTCAGGGTTTGGAGGTTTGCTATCTGTTGCCAGTAGAGCAGGAGGAGCTCCTGATGCAGCTGCTTGCTGCTAAGGACGCTGTCGGTGCACCCTCACTGGATACTGCCATGCTGGAGACTGCCTCTGAGGAGCTGGCAGTCGGCAACGCCCCTTCTCTCAAAGCGGAAGAGAATTTTTAACTGAGCGACGGATGAGTTGTACGCCTCTGCCGGTCAATGCTAATTGGTTCTCCTGTCTGTCTGTAGAATTTGCCAATACATCTGCCCCTGCTAGTAATTCTACGACTGAACCTGAGACTGAGAGCATCCCTTCCGCCATACAAGATACCCCTCCAGCTGAGGATTCGGCTGGAGTCCCCCTCCATTCCTCTACATCCTGTCATTGTCTCCCAACCTGGGAGCATTGTCTTCCTCATTGATACATCGTGGCTGCCACACCATCTTCCAACTCCCTGCATCTCAATGTAGAAGTGGAAACAACGGACACCCAACAGATACGTCATGTCTCCACCCTACTTGACAGTGGAGCCACGGGATTGTTCATTGACGCGGCATATGTGGAGCAACACGGTCTCACCACTTGACCTTTCACTCATCCCATTCCTGTGTGCAACATTGATGGCACTTGTAACGAAGCTGGGTCTATCTGCTTTGTTGTAGACCTAGTGCTACGCTATTGTGCACATGCTGAATGTGCTGTCTTTGCAGTCACGAGTTTGGGAAAGCAGGACATGATCCTGGGGTTCACTTGGCTTTGTGAGCACAACCCCGAGATTGATTGGTCCAAGGGAGAGGTGAAGATGAGCTGATGTCAGTGCTGCTCCACCTGTTCAGAAGAAGCACAAGATGAGCGCCGAACTAAGGTTTGGGAGTGTGCTGCTATCCGTGTTTGTCATGCGGGGCACCTTTCCTTCTCCAATATTGACCTTCTGGACCCTCCCCCTCTGGTGTTCCCTCATAGAGAGGCCCTCTATGAGGATGTCTGAGGTGTAGGATGTGGATTCCAGTTGGAAGATGGAAGAGAGGGTGAATTTACCAGTGCTCCCGACCCTGAGTCTCTGGACAAGGCTATTGAAGTAGGTGACTGGATATATGCTACCACGTTGAGACTGCCTCCAACCAAAGCCAAGATCCGGGCCAGCCAGACCACCTCTCAGCAGTTGGCCCAGGCATTTGCAGCCAATTCTCAGCCCAAGTCATCAGGTAGCGTTATCCCCCATCACCTGCGCAACTTTGAGGATGTATTTTCCAAGGCATCCTTCGACTTGCTCCCAGGGCGTAAGCAATGGGACCATGCAATCGAGCTTCTCCCAGAGGCTGAACCCTCTAGCTGCAAGGTCTACCTGCTAGCCCCTTGAGAGCAGGATGAGTTAGATGCCTTCCTCCAGGAGAACCTCGACTCCGGTCGGATCCGCCCCTCGAAGTCACCCATGGCCTCCCCAGTCTTCTTCATCAAGAAGAAGGATGGGTCTCTATGTCTGGTTCAGGATTATTGTATCCTGAATGCGATGATGGTCAAGAATTGCTACCCACTGCCACTCATCTCCGAGCTTATTAACAATCTCCAAGGCGCACGTTATTTCACCAAGTTGGATGTCCGCTGGGGCTACAACAATGTGCACATCAAAGAAGGTGATGAGTGGAAGGCAGCGTTCCAGACCAATTGTGGACTCTTCAAACCCCTGGTAATGTTCTTTGGTTTAACCAACAGCCCTGCCACCTTCCAGACAATGATGAATGACATCTTCCGCAATCTCATTGCAGAAGGAGTTGTTTGTGTGTATCTTGACAACATTCTCATCTACACCAAGACTCTTGAGGAGCATTGTCGTATTACACGTCTCATCCTGGAATGTTTTTGCCAACACCAGCTCTGTCTCAATCCAGAGAAGTGTGAATTTGAACAGACTAAGGTCGAATATCTTGGCCTGATCATATCGCATGGAACGGCAGAGATGGACCCTGCAAAGGTAGCTGGCATAGCGGACTGGCCCAAACCAAGGAACAAGAAGGAGGTGCAAGCCTTTTTGGGATTCACCAACTTCTATTGGAGGTTCATTCCAGACTTCTCTCACCACGCGCATCCTCTATTTGACCTCACTATGAAGGATAGCATGTAGCATTGGGAAGCATCGCAGCAAGGTGCCTTTGACACCCTCAAACAAGCCATCACCTCAAAACCAGTCCTCCTCTTTCCAAACAATGACTCTCCCTTCCGCGTAGAAGCTGACAGCTCCGACTTTGCCACGGGGGCAGTCCTTTCTCAGGAGTCAAAGGAGGATGGTAAGTGGCATCCTGTAGCCTTCTACTCCAAGAGCCTGAATGCCATGGAGCGGAACTATGAGATCCACAACAAGGAGATGCTCACCATTGTCCATTCATTAGAAGAGTGGCAACACTTCCTAGAGGGCGCAAGGCATAAGTTCAAAGTCTGGACAGATCACAAGAACCTTGAGTACTTCTGGATGGCAAAGAAGCTCAACCGCCGGCAAGCTCGCTGGTCTCTGTACCTGGCCAACTTTGACTTCTTGCTGCACCATAGGCCTGAAAGGAGCATGGACAAGCTGGATGCACTATCCTGGTGAGCAGACCACAGGACTGGGGCAGGCAATAATGACAACATTGTCCTCCTCAAACCAGAACTCTTTGCCATTCGGGCTCTGGAGGGCTTGGCAATCCAAGGGGATGAGGCAAACATCCTCAAGGAGATCTGGCAGGGGAACTGACAGGGTATGCAGGAGGACGTGGTGGCTCAGGCAGCTCGTGTACTGCAGTCTAACAAGGGAAATGGAGTAAAGTTGGTATGTACCAATGAATGGCATGAGGAAGGTGGCATCCTAACCTTCTGCAGACGTATCTATGTGCCAAACATCCCCGAGCTGCACAGGCACATCGTTGAACAGCACCACAACTCTCGTGTTGCTGGGCATCCTGGCCGGTGGAAGACCCTGGAGCTGGTTTCATGTAACTACTGGTGGCCTCAGATGTCGCGGTACGTTGGCTCTTACACCAGCACTTGTGACTTGTGCCTACGGACTAAACCATGCTGCTGACTTCCCATGGGTCAACTTCACCCTCTCCCAGTTCCAGCAGAAAGATGGAGCATAGCCTCCATGGATTTCATTGTGGAACTGCCAGACACACATGGGTACGATGCTGTCATGGTGGTGGTAGACCTCTATGGTAAATGAGTGCATTTCATTCCCACTCATACCACCTGCTCTGCCATGGGGGCTGCCAACCTCTACCAGAAGAATGTCTGGAAGCTGCACAGTCTGTCCGACACCTATGTTTCAGACCGAGGACCTCAGTTTGTGGTGGAATTCACCCGTGAGCTGTATCAACTCCTGGGCATTAAACTGCACACCTCGACGGCATATCATCCTCAGTCCAACGGGCAAACAGAACACGTTAATCAGGAGCTGGAGCAATATCTGCGCCTATTCTGTAATGAATGGCAAGACGACTGAGACAAGCTACTACCGGATGCTGAGTTCCAGTATAACAATCATGTCCACACCTCGACTCAGTTCTCCCCCTTCTTCTTGGACACAGGCCATCACCTCCACATGGGTTTTGAACCACAAGCATGCCCTTCCAGCAATGACGCAGTGAATGATTTTGTGAATAGGATGAGAGCAGCCCAGGAGGAGGCAAAGGCAGCGCTGACAAAGGCCAAGGACGATATGGCCAGATATTACGATCGTGGTCGGACTCCCGCTCCCAAGTATTGACCAGGAGACCGTGTCTACCTCGATGCGTCAGACATCACCAGAGACGCAACCTTCACGGAAACTGTCACATCGTCATCTGGGACCATTTACAGTAGAGTGGCAAGTGGGCCCCCTGGCTTATCGACTGCATCTCTCCAACAGCCTGTGTCAACTCCACCTGGTGTTCAATGTGGTGAAGCTCTCTCCAGCACCAATTGACCCCATCCCAGGCCATTGTCCCAGACCACCACCCCCGCCGGTATTGGTCAATAACAAAGAACAGTACAAGGTGGAGAAGATACTGGACAGCCACTTATTCCGGCAGAAGCTGCAGTTCAAGGTAAAGTGGAAGGGCTATGGTCTGGAAGTTGTATCCTGGGAACCACAGGAGAACGTTTGGGCGCCGCAGCTAGTTTGGGACTTCTACCAGCAGCATCCTAATGCACCCAAGGCCATTTGAGGGGTTTATCACATCTCACCGGTTGATGCAGCCATTCGGAACTTCTTCTACCCAATGCATCGAGATGCCGCATCCTAGAGGGGGGGTGATATCAGGGGACCCACCATTTGCATCCACTTCCTTTTCCCTTCCTATCCTTTCTCCCTATCCTCTTCCCTTCTGTTCCTTTCACTCTGTTTGCATTTTTGGTCACCTGATGCACCAGAGTCATCTGATGGTCCTTACCAATCCATTCTCTGGCAATGTCCGAGTTTTTACCCCTTTTAGTTTTTCCATACATCACACCATTTTCCAGTGGCTTATGTGTACTGTACAGTTGACTCCCATGCTTCTGAGCCTCCAGAAGCATCCACTCTGGCATAGGGATTCCTCAGACTTGTTCTCTTTGGATATCCCTCTGCCAGGTGAGTAGCTATGTTCTTAGACACTGTACTATACTGAATATACTTTGGATATCCCTCTGCCAGCTGTGTGATTGTGCCATAGCCTCCAGAGGTTGCCCTTACAACACCTGCTAAGCACACCAACAACTTCAACATTTGCTTAGTGCTATGAGAGTTCTTTGAGCTCCTAAACCAAGTCCTCCAGTATATGAAGTATTGTGGTAGTACCTTCTCTGGCCACAAGCTTGTCCTCTGCATGCCTACTTTCAAGATTCTGGACTATATTTGCACTCCGCACTCCTAATGGTTGCATTCCTGATGACAACTGTTTAGTGTTATTGGACTGCTGGGGCCAATGCCAGTTATTAACCAAAGCTCATGCTTTCCTAGGAACCATGGGCATCCTCCAAATATTTGTTAAAAACTTTGTCCATCACACTCACCACCTAACAAAGCTCACCTATACTGGAGTCCTCTTCAAGTTTGGCCCTGACCAGATTAATGCTTAAAAAGACCTTGTCAAAGCCTTGCACAATGCTAAACCCCTCATTCCTATCAACTACAAATCTGACAATCCCATTATCTTAGCAGTCAACACTTCCTTCATAGTGGTTGGTTTCTACCTTTGCCAATGCATGTGCATGTTAAAGGAACTTTCCATGGTCCTAATGGACTTTTGCAGCAACTATTACAGCCTACTGACCCTCCTCCAGACAATACCAACAATGACATCTTTGAAGACTGGATCAATTGTATGCATGGATTCATGCACCATGTTCAGTCACCAACTGCTCTTGCTCACTCCACATCTACTGCCCCTCATTTACCTCTGTTTGCCCATTACCACCTGATGCTGGCAACATTTGTTAATGATACTGTCCCACATTCTAAAGTCTTGACTCCAGCTGTTACTGACCCTCTCTCTTACAACAATGCCCCTCATTCCTCCAAAGCCCTTGCTGGCAACAAAAGAGTCCAGCTTGTTAAGCAATGGCTTACCAACTTCAAATGTCCACTAGGCCTTAACAACAAAGCCCTTGCAGCTTATGGTCATGATGTTGTTGGAGGATATTGAGACGTATCTTTTTGTGGTCTGGGGCATACATTCAACCATCCCAGAGGAGGAGGGAGTTGTCAGGAGGTAGGGTGAAGGCCGACGGGGTTGGTGGGGCACCTTCTGGAGCGTTCTGGGGGTCATGCTGAGTGAAGAAGGGGTCCGGAAGTGCGTTTCAGATTTTGTGTAGGATCCCTTCCTGATTCATAATCAGTACAGCATGAAGGTGCTTGGGGGGAATGACAACTCAGTGGGTAAAGGAGTTCCACTCTGCCTCGAATGACTTCTTCAGGTAGATGTCTGGTCATCAGGTGAGGGTGTCAGGTTTGGCTCTGAGGTGGCCGGGGCAGTAGTGGATGGTGAAGTCATACTCTGAGAGAGTCTCTGACCAGCAGGCTTGGCGGCAGCTGAGCTGTTTTGTGGTCGTGATGTACTGGAGGTTGTTATGATTGGAGTAGACCTGGATGCGGTGGGGTGCTCCTTTGAGGTAGGCCCGCCATTGCTTGAAGGCTTTGACTATGGCGAGCAGCTCCTTATTGTAGATGTTGTAGTTGAGCTCTGCCGGGATCATTGAGCGTGTGTAGAAGGCAACAGGGCAGAGCTCACTGTTGCCGGGGTCCATTTGCAAAAGGATGCTGGCGATGGTGTAGTCAGAAGTGTCACATTCCAAGACAATGAGGAGGGAGGGGTCGTAGTGCCAGAGGATCAGGGCGGAGGTGAAGACAGATTTGAGGAGTTCAAATATGCTCTGGCACTTGCTGTCCCAATTCCATGGAGTGTCCTTCCAGGTGAGGCGATTGAGGGGTTTTGTGATGCTAGAGTAGTTATTGATGAACCAGCGGTAGAAGTTAGCGAAGCCCAGGAAGGATTGTACTTTCTTGACGTTCTGGGGGGGCGGCCAGTCGAGGATGGCCTGAATCTTGACCAGGTCCATGCGCACTCTGTCTGGGGAGACTATCACACCCAGGTACTCTACCTCCGTGATGTGGAAGGCACCTGGTTTGGCGTGGAGGTGGTATCTCCAGATGTTCCAGGACTTGGCACATGTGCTTCCGGTGGTTGTTGAGGGAGTCAGAGTAGATGAGGATGTCGTCAAGGTACACAATCACAAAGACATTGCTCATGTTGTGGAAGATGTCGTTCATGAAGTATTGGAAGGTAGTGGGGGAGTTGGTCATTCCAAAGGGCATGACGAGATACTCAAAGAGTTTGTAGCGGATGCGGAAGGTGGTCTTCCATTTGTGTCCTGGAGCTATGCGCACATTGTTGTAACCTGACCGGAGGTCTCTTTTGGTGTAGATTTTGGCACTGTGGAGACAGTCGACCAGATTGCTGATGAGGGGGAGGGGGTACCAATTCTTTTTGGTGACTTTGTTGAGTCCTTGGTAGTTGACACAGAGTCGGAGGGAGCCGTCCTTCTTGTTTGCAAATAGTATGGGTGCTCCGGCAGCAGAGTTTGAGGGTCAGATGAATCCCTTGCCAAGCATCTTGTTGAGGTAGTCCTTGAGGGCACAGAGCTCCACTTTGGACATATTGTAAACCTTGCTGAACGGGGGGGAGGTACCCTTTTTGAGGTCAATTGTATGGTCATACAATTGGTGGGGGGGAAGTTCCTTGGCGCTCCCTTTGGAGAAGATGTCAGTGAACTTGTGGTACTTGGGGGGGACTACTTTGCATAAGATTTGTTCCTCCATTTTGGGTTTGGCAGGGGTGTCCTCAGTGCAGAGGTGCTCTTCAGGGAGGGCCGGGGATATATGGAGTTGGAAAGCGGGGGTTCCATCCCATAGGATGCGCATGAAGGGTTCTGGGCCTATAATTTTGATGTCCAGGTCAACAGAGCCAAGGGGCTTCTTGGGTGCATTGCCAGGAAGGGGTGGAGGGTGTGTTTTGAGGCCTGGGGCCAGGTAGGAGGGGCCCTTGTACTGGTTTTGGGGAATGTTGGGGGGAAAGGGAGGAATGGAGCGTGGGGTTGGAGTCCAGGGTGGTTCAGAGTTGCTTTTGGGGGTTGCAGGGGGCTCCGGTGTGGCCTGGCCCTCTGCAGCATGGAGTTTGAGAGGGATAGTGGTGGCCAGGCTGGCATCTGGCCCTGGGAAGGTCATCATGAGGTCCTCCCAGTTGATGTCAGAGTTAACATTGCGCAGCCAGGGCAGTCCAAGGACAATTGGAGTTGACTCTGGAAGGGAGGTGACCAGGAGGTTCACCGGGAACTGGAGATCATTTTTGAGGTGAAGGGTGTCAGAGTGGGAGTGGATGATGGGGCCGGAGGTAGCGACGTTCCTGTTGAAGAGCTGGAGTTCCAGGAGTTTCCTGAGGAGGCTAAGGAGTAGCTGTAACTGTTTGCTGACAAACATCCCAGTGGCCCCACTATTGATGAGGGTGGGTAGCGTGTTGGGGAGGCCACCTAGTTTGGTGTTGATGACAAAGGATTGGGCAGAGATCAAGCAAAGTTGGTAGAGTGTCAGCGGCGGGTATGTGGGGTGCTCCAGAGCATCTGTATCCAGGATGAGGCAAAGGGGAATGGGTTTGGATGCAGGTGTGGGTTGCTGGTGGGGGGTGGAGCATGAGGTTCTGCCAGTCAATCTGGGGGTTGGTTGCGTGGAGACAGGGGAGTCCCAGAATGAGAGTGGCAGTGGCGTGGAGCTTGGTTATGAGGAACCAGACCTCCTGCCGCTGGCCATCGGTATGCATTGCACTTGACACAAAATACCCATCCACAGCCAATTGCCTTTTTACCTTCAGGCAAATCACATTCCTCCCATGTACCATTGGGCAACTAATGAGACATACTCATCAACTGCAGCCTGATACCACTTGTCAGCATCCTCAGATTTCATAGCTTGTTTGAATGTTCTGGGATCTGAAGAACTAGCCATTCCAGCAAATTGAACATCCTCAAAACCAGGATCAAGTGGTTCTGGTTCAGGTTGTAGGTCAGACCCCAAATCTAATTCTGCTTCTACTTGCTCTTCCTCTTCATCAGAACTCTCTTGGACTGGAGATTCCTGATGTTTGACCACCCACCAATCTCTGGGAGGCTGTATATTGCATCTAGGCCTTCTCAAAGCAAGTGGTGGTGATAGAGGAGGAGGTGGTTGAGCAGAATGATATCTAATATGATTGAGATGTGGTCTGACAAGCTGTATGGGGGCTGGTGAAGGTGTTCTAGGAACTGGAAGAGGTACTAGTGGAGGTGTTGGAGGTGTTGGAGGTACTGGTGGAGGTGTTTTTGGCACTTGAAAAAGCAATGGTTGCTCCCCTTCATTTTCAAGAGCAGGTAACTCTGACACTGCACTTTCTTTAGAGGATGCATTTTCAGACTGTATGGATAGATTTACAGGTGGCAAAGGAGGTGTAGGAGGTATTATTGGCCTAGTAAGATGCAGACCAGGAAATGAGTGCTCATCAAACTCTGCTCTTTCAGAAATTACAGTCTTCTTGGTTTTAGGATTGTAGAATAACCATCCTTTATAACCTGGAAGATATCCAATGAAGATGGATTTCTCCATATGAGACTGTAAAGATTTGCACTTGTCCCTCTGTATATACACATATGCTCTACATCCCCAAACTCTGAGATGAGAAACATTTGGTTTGCACTTGTGCCATCCCTCATAAGGAGTTATTGACTGATTTGCTGTTGGGATTCTGTTCAGAATATGAATCTGAGCATGAAGGCAATGTGCCCAAAATGAGGCTGGTAAACCTGATTCATTGAGCATAGCAATAATGTCCTCTGATAAGTGTTCTGTTTGCTCTCTCAGCAACACCATTCTGCTGTGGCCTATTTCTAGTTGTGTGCCTTCTAAAAATTCCACAAGCATTAGTAAATGCAATGAACTTCTTGGACATGTACTCTTCACCCTTGTCATCTTGTAAAGCCTTGATCTTGGCATTTAGAGCATTTTCAGCATAAGCTTTAAATGTTTTAAAGGTATTGAATGCATCACTTTTCTTCTTGAGAGCCATGGCAGCCTTAAAGCTGGTGCAATCATCAATGAATGTGATCCAATAATGGTATCCTCCAATTGCAGCAACTGGGAGAGGACCATTTATATCAGTGTGGATCAATTCTAATGGTTCTGATGCATGACTTTTAGAAGAAGGAAAAGGATTGGAGTGCATTTTGCCAGCCAAACAAGGTTCACAGATAGGATCAGGCTTTGTAGCTGATTTCAAAGTCAAACTAGTCACCAACTTTTTCTTGACTATTTTCTTGACATCAGCATAGTTGTGATGACAAAGTCTGTGATGCCATAGAGTCAAATCAAGTGGTAAAGTACTGGTGAGATGAGCAGACTCCAAAATAAGTGCTGTATGACCATCCAAATGAGCAGAATTATTGGAGTTGATTGTAGCACTAAATAACTCCTTCCCATTCAACCAGAAATGCATGGCTTTTTGATCAATGTGAATGTTAGAGCCTTTGTCTCCGGTCAAATATATACAGGACAAGAGATCATTTTGAAGTAATGGAACATGCAAGACTTTATGAAACTCTAGAGACTGGACCTTTTTCCCATTTACAACTGGATAGAATATGACTGTTCCAAATAAATGATACTGTTATCAGCTAACTTGACTGGAATGTGATGTGGATTATAATTGTGGACCCAATTTTGATGTGGAGTCATGTGGCAACCCAGAAGTTGTAGTTGTGAGAGTTGAGTTTAGTGAAAGTTGGAATAGAAGTGGGCATAGTGAGAGTTGATAGAGGATTTAAATAGTACAGAATTCAGGCAAAAAAAAAAGCATCAGAAAGTGCTTAACAAGTAATAGATGTAGATCACCAAGGTCTAGTATGCCAGAAGGAATTCAGCCACAATCCAGTTAATAAACTGGCAGGGTTCCTGTAAGGTCCTCAGGAGTGGTGCAGCAGGAAGATGAGGTATAGTAAAGCTAATTATCTAACTGCAGACTCTGCAATTGTAACACCTCCCAGTTACAAGATAAAGTGGCCTCACTTAAGAGTGCCAGCCCAAAAGTTTGGAGTTTATATAACTAGAGGGAGCTGCAACTACTATAAGGACTATAGCACAGACACAAAGTAATTGACCTAAAAATTATGGATTAAAGCTTTAGAGCTCAGGGCCCATAACCTGTTGAAGACAGGCAAGCACAGGGGACTGAATAGTCACTAAAGCTGAAGTCCAGAGTCAGAAACTGGCTGTATTGAGAACCTGAAGTCCAGAGTCAGAAACTGGGGACTTCAGGTAAATCCAACTACATTATATACTAAAAGTATATGAATGGAATGGAAGGAACCTACCTGAGACTTGAATGGAATGAAGGAACCTAAGTGAGACTTGAATGGATTGGTACTCATGGATATAGTATGGTGAATTCTAGGAATGTATGGCACATTTTAACACACTGGTGGCGCTGCTAACACCACAGGTAATGGGTGTCCAGCCTGATAATGTGTCAACAGCCTGCAGGAGGAATGTTATGTAGTGGCTGAGATGCTGGAGTCCAGTGATGTTCAGTAGCATGGAAGTCTCAGAGTGATGTGGCAGCTGAGGTGCTGGAGTTTGGTGATGGTTGTGGGTTTATCTGGAGATGGCCAAGAGTATTGCTGATGCAGTGTCATGGAGTCATTGGTGGCCCTGAGGGTGTGTGGCAGGTGGGAGAGTGTGTGCTGGGGTTGGAGGAGCATATGAGAGTCTGGAATTGGTGAGGTCATGACATTACCCTCTTCAGTGTCAAGATCTTTCAAGATGAGGGCTGCAGTGGCAGTGTTGTGGGAATCAAATCCAAGCTAGTGTTGGGGTTGGCATGGAAGATGTCACAATGGAAGTCAAAGTTGTACAGTAGCCATCCAGAAGTTGTCCCATAGGATGAAAGGGGGCTTACTGTGGGTACTCTTTCATCTTTCATGTCTTCCTCTGACTTTTTCTCAGGCTCTCCTATTCCTCCTTCTTCCAACAACAATCAGGTTCAATCTGTGCCTTCCCCCCCCTATGGCCTGGCAGCAACAACTTCTACTATTATTACAACACCAGTCCCACACAAAACCAAAATGCCCCGGACGATGCCCGCAATGCACTGGCATGCAAAGAGAAGCTTGACATACAGAAACCAGAACCTTTCATGGGTTGCAATCCCCACAGGTGGTGCACCTACCTTACACAGTGCCTCACCATGTTCCAGGCAAAGCCAGTCACCTTCTAGCTCAAGAACTCCAGGGTCACATTTGCCACTTCATACCTCTAGGGCATCGCCTACAATCATTACACTGCGCTACTCCGGTACAACTCCATCAACTCCATCCTCTCCAACTGGAAGGCCTTTGTCCAGGAGTTCTCCGGCAAGTTTGGCATCTACAACACTATAGTGGAAGCAGAGGAGACAATCATCAATCTCCAAATGCGCTCGGAGGAATGCTTCACCAGTTTCATTGTCCAGTTTGAGCAGGAAGCCTATGAAATGGGCTGGAACTACAATGCCCTCCAGTTTGCTCTCTGCTGCACCCTACCCCAATGCATCAAGGATGTCCTCTGCATTGCCGTCAAACAGACCACATACAACAGTTACAAGGCACAAGTCAATCAGCAGTATTGGGAAGACTGAAGCGAGTCTGCGGCCCCCTGGAACAGTTGGAACCTCACAAACAACCCTTCCTGGCAGCCTTGGGGGACACACGTGGAATTGCCTGCTGGTGCCACCCCTGTTCCTTGCCCCAACCTTGGTTGAGGACCCGCTGGACCAACTCAACCCCCAGACTCCCACCCCCCTGCTTAACTCAATGCTGCTATCCTCAACAAAGCCATGGAGACCCCCCCCAATGAATCCAACCCCCCTCCTGACCTTCCCAACACCTCCAGTGACAAAGAGTCCTTATGGGCCAACCAGGTCTGGAATTCCAACTGCCCCTGGATCGACATGCCCAGTGATGTGCAGGAGCACCAATGCAAGGAAGGTTTGTGCATCCTGTGTGGCGCACAATGGCACTTCATTAACAACTGCCCCAAACGCCATGCCATGGGCCATGCGGTCTAGACTATCGACAGCAAGGATTGCGACTACCAATTTACAGAAAACAAGCCAGCAGTTTAGCTCCGGAAGATGCACTAAATTGCAGACCAGACCTTGATGTCTTCTCCACCACAGCTTCTTACCTCCATGCAACAATTCTATCCCTGGACACCCCCACGGCTTACCTCTCTTTGCAATCCTGACAGGCCCTCCTCATCAGCACCTCCCTTGATAGCCTCCCCCACCCTCACTAACACCCTTGTCAACAGCAGTGCCACCAACAATTTTGTTGATGAGTCCCTGGCCTTGTCAACCCCTCACCCCCTCCAATGCCTAC
>QGOB01000178.1:0-27485 GCA_003313055.1 Termitomyces sp. MG145
GTGTAAACGGCACCGTCCTTGTTCTTAAAGACTTGGGCAGACGGCATGATTGGGATTGGAGGTCGGATGGAAAGACAGAGACATACCGTAAAAGCCCGTGTCTCTTTTATATACGGGCGGGAGACATGATCGAGATCTGGATAATCGGAATGCGGCGATTGGTTGGCAATGGCGCACCCCGAGTACCACAACGCCCAAAGCGTAATCCTGCCGACACCGCAGCCATTTCTCTGCCATCCCTTCTTGACCGAATCAGACTCACGACATCTCCATATACTGCGTAGAGCACCGAGTACACATATTTTTCTTCCAGAGAGCCCCCACATTCGATCATTTGATCATTCAGACAATGCATTTCTCGATGGGGCGCATGACCGGCTTTATCAGCAGCCGGTCCGGCCGTCCCTCGAAAAACACAAGCAGATCTGGAAAAATTGTCTTGGGATCGCGTGTGTTAACGCCATGGTAAAGAGATTGACAGCCCACCACTCGTTCTCGTCGGCAAGCATGTCACAAAGTGGACGTAGACCACAAGGATAAGCTCGGAAAATGCCGTCTATCAAGACAAACTGATTGACTTCTCGAGAGCTCCAAAGATCCACTCCTCTCGTAAGCCTGAGATACATTCTTCCCATGGTGAGACACATATAAAGCGACCGCGGATTGTTGTTGGGTCTCCTCATTATCAAATGCGATCACACATGTCATGCATAATTTATTATCTTTGATCCAAAGTAGTCTTTCCACTCCAGAAACTCGGGCCCTGAGGTCTACGCCGAGTCCTATACAGCTTCTGTTTTCTGTTAGGAAGCTCCTATTCAATCTGTCTCATCAATGCCATGTTACAAATCCGGACACCTATGCTTTCCTTTGTAAATATTTACTCAGGTGCTCCGACTCAACTTGCTACTTTCTATGTTGATACTTGATGGCCACAGAGCGATCTTCGGTGGTCCTCGAAGCAAGGTCGTGGTTTCTCCTTGCTACCATCAGTCGATTAAAACCGATACCAAATGGGCATGAAGTCGCCCAGGTCTCTTCAAGTAAATCGCTGCAAAACGGAAGCAGTGATGCTTGTTCAAACTTTCTCTACTACAAATGATGTCCGTCCAGGACAATGCGGGCAACCGTAAACCTGTTCCAATTCAAGGTGCTGCTGTGTTGTTCTTCTTCCACTAGCAGCTATCGTGGCTTGCCTTGTGTTGCCTTGTGCGAGTTAGAAAATCTTTGAGCCACACTATCGCCTTGCATTCCTCGGTATCGAAGGCTGCGTTCTTAAAGATATTTAAACGTGTACAATTTGTCTTTATTTCATCATCCTCATCTCTTCCTCACATACTACACGCCATCACCCAACTGGAGAGGAATTCCAATATGTATATCAAACGACCAAACAACTCTTTTTTCCTTGACTGTGCCCATCTCAAGTTCTGAGGCAACAGGACTACAGGAAAAGAACTCTGTCAAAAGTGGAAGCGCGAAGATAAGGGATTTCAACATTTTTATTACGAGCTATATAAAAGGTCAAGAATGTGCATCAAAGGCTGTATCCAAACTATACGTACATCCCGAAACAGAACAGAAAAATGAGGGTGTTGGACGCAAGGCAATTTTTGAACGTTTTATACCTTAAGTTGCGCCGCAGCGCCAAAATTCATCGAGTGGTTCTCGACCTCCAAGATTTTGATCAGTCGGTGCCACACATGGAGATAGAAGATCAGGACTTGGACTCCCCGGTAAAAGATAAAGATTCTGACGTACAATACCTGTGCGGATAGTACGCCGTGCTTGATGATTTTGGATTCATTGGCCACACTCTGCGTAAACGGTCACTGACAAATTCCGAACCGACTCCAGATCATCGTGCAAAATCAGCCAACCTTGACTAGGCAAGCAATTATCCAGCGGGAAGCAGTGGCAACTGTGATTGGCTTTCTCGCTCTGGAAATGGTGTTGTATCCTGATGATTACTGGCCTACTCCCCTTGGAAATTGTGGCGGCAGTGTCAATTCTGCAGAAGTGAACATGCATGGCTTCGGTTCCAGTGTGTCTCGTTGTGCATGTCTCTCCCATCCTGAAGATGCTTTCTACGTAGCCAGTCCCCTGGAAATGTCAAACACACGAACGACTTTGTTCCTGTCACGACAGAATCTGAAATCGGTTATCTCTCTCACAAACTTGTACGAACACCACTTCAGATTTTCCAGGGAGCGATGCAAACCTATTCGACTGGGAGCCGGAAGAGTCTTCGCGAAATGCAAATCGGAGTCGACAATACAAATTTTACGCCAGGATATATAGGTGTAAATTATCCATCTTGAATATACTGAGATTGTCCACTAACCGGTGGAATACCTTCACTCAAGCAAATCAATCGATCTTTTTGGCATTTGGCAGGACTCGAGAGTTACTCCATAATTCTCAAACAACTTTGAAGGATCAGTCCCGGCTCAAAGCTGGCACACTTGGTCCAGTGGTCCGGTGTGATATTGGACTGATTCGTTCTGTAATCTGGACAATTCTGGCTGACAGCGGCATCGATACTATTATTGATACCCATGCTTCATTGTCATAGAGGTGTTGACTGACTCCTTTTCGTGTTCTTTTGTTATTGTTATTCTGGTGTTTGGCGGTTGTACTACGACATTGACATGACACTTAGACAACAGGTTATCATTACTGATGTACATCGCAATTCTTGTAGAGAAGTGAAATTCTTGAGGTGTATCAAAACTTGATAGCGGCGTCACTCAGCCGAAAACTTGCGTCCTCTCATTACTTTGAGGGATGCGCAATGGTGGAAGAGGAGAACGAACAACGTCACACACCCTGTGACAAGATTGAGCGTGACGGCTTAATCCAAAATTTATTTCCCTTTTGCTTGACCATCCATGGCCTCTCGCGATCTCTTCTCGTTTCTTGACGAGGTCCCTCCGGAAGATGATATAAAAGATGAGGATGAGATGCAGATTGACCAGTCTCATCTTTCTACCAATCTACAAAAACGCAAGGCTACATCTCCCTTGCGCGAACCTTCACCACCTAGGAATGAGGATGTCCATCTAGATAACGAGCCGGGACCTTCTAAGAAACCACGTATATTGTCTCCTCAACCTGTTGTTCTAGATGATTTCGAGACTGAGGCAAAAAGAGAGGTTGCGCCTAGCGCAGGGCTGACGGAGAGTATAGACACAAATTCACGTTTGGAGCTCAGGCATCAGGTACGCTTCTCAAGCGTTGCGAGGAATTCATTCTCCAACCCTTCGTTTCCCCAGGTTCGACACCAGGTCGCTGTACCCCCTGGTTACAACTACATACCCATATCAAAACACGTTCCTCCTGCGAAGCCGGCTCGCGAATATAAATTTGAGCTGGATCCCTTTCAAAGAGTCTCTGTATACGCAATACAGCGGAACGAGAGTGTCTTGGTGTCTGCACACACAAGTGCTGGAAAGACGGTTGTTGCTGAATATGCCATTGCACAATGCCTGAATAATAAACAGAGAGTAATCTATACGAGTCCAATCAAGGTTCTTTATCACCCATTACTCGGATGAGATAAGAGGTATTTACACGTTTCAATAGGCATTGAGCAACCAGAAATATCGAGAAATGTTGGCCGAATTTGGAGATGTGGGCCTAATGACTGGAGATGTTACTATAAACCCGTCAGCGACGTGTTTGGTAATGACGACTGAGGTGCGGGCATACTACTGATTCTCATTTATTTGAAGAAGATTCGATGTAATTTGATAGATTCTGCGATCTATGTTATATCGAGGTTCCGAAATCATGCGTGAAGTTGCGTGGGTCATCTTTGACGAAATTCACTACATGCGTGACAAGGAACGGGGTGTAGTATGGGAAGAGACAATCATTTTACTTCCACATACCGTCCGCTACGTGTTCCTGTCGGCCACAATCCCTAATGCAATGCAATTTGCAGAGTGGATATGTAAATCGCACGAACAACCATGCCACGTCGTGTACACCGATTTTCGACCCACACCTCTTCAACATTATCTCTTCCCGGCTGGTGGCGAGGGTATCTACCTTGTGGTGAATGAGAAGGGTGAGTTCCGGGAGGACAATTTCAGCACAGCTATGGGCAAGCTGCAAGATAGTATGGGTGAGGATCCGTCAGACCCAAAGGGAGGTAAAGGGAGGAAGGGAAAGACAAAGAAAGGTGGCGACAAGAAGGGCGAGTTTTCTCTTAGGCTTCAGTGGATGTTGGAACTAATCAAGCTATCATTAGGCCCATCCGATATTTCAAAAATCATTCAGATGATTTGGAAGAAGAACTACAACCCGGTCATCGTTTTCGCCTTCAGCAAACGCGAGTGCGAAGGACTAGCATTGACCCTTTCCAAGTTCGAGTACACCTCAGCTGATGAGCAAGAGTTGGTGTCAAATATTTTCAACAATGCAATAGAAAATCTCTCCCCCGACGACCGAAATCTCCCCCAAATTACCAATCTTCTTCCTCTTCTTCGTCGTGGCGTTGGTATTCATCATGGTGGCCTCCTTCCAATCCTCAAGGAAGTAATTGAGATCCTATTCCAAGAAGGCCTTATTAAGGTCCTTTTTGCCACTGAGACTTTCTCTATCGGTCTTAACATGCCCGCAAAAACCGTAGTATTCACGACAACACGTAAATTTGACGGGCAGGAGTTCCGTAACCTGTCATCCGGCGAGTATATCCAGATGTCAGGACGTGCAGGACGTCGTGGACTGGACGACCGAGGTGTGGTCATCATGATGTGCGATGAGAAGCTAGAGCCGGCAGCTGCGAAGATGATGGTGAAGGGAGAGGCGGATAGGCTGGACTCTGCATTTCATCTGGGTTACAACATGATCTTGAATTTGATGAAGGTTGAAGGGATCAGTCCGGAGTACATGTTAGAGAGGTGTTTTTTCCAATTCCAGAGTAGTGCCGGAATTCCGAAGTTGGAGGAAGGTGTGTATGGCTTGATGCGTTTGTTGGTTTTCGTGATGCTCATTCAAACTTCCTCCAGAACTGAGGCAGGAGGAAGAGGTACGAAGTACCACCATGATACCAGATGAAAAGCTGGTTGCAGAGTACTACGCATATCGGCAACAACTGGATCAGATGGCAGCTGACTTCAGGGAAGTTGTCACGCATCCCACGTACTCATTACCATTCTTGCAACCTGGTCGTCTTGTCAAAGTCAAATACCAAAAACTCGACTTTGGGTGGGGTGTCATCATCAACTACCAAAAACGATTACCACCCAAAGTATGTCCACTCCTTTCTGTAGAACTCAATGGTGGCCTGACCTTGTTTAGAACCGGCCTATACCCAAGTCCGAAGAGCTTCCACCGCACGAACAGTACATCATCGATGTTCTTCTACATTGCGCTGTCGGAGGCGCTGTTACCAAGAATCGCGACAATATCACAGCTACACCTGGAGGCGTCCAACCATGTTCCAGTGGGCAGAAGGGTGTCCCGCTCGTTGTTCCCGTGCTACTGTCTACGATCGAGAGCGTCAGTCACATTCGCATCTTCCTGCCTAAAGACCTACGGCCAGATACGGCGAGAGAAACTGTCTGGAAAAGTGTCTTGGAGGTGCAGCGACGATTTCCGGATGGTATTGCCCTACTTGACCCGATACAAAACATGGGAATCAAGGACGATAAATTTAAGGAGCTTGTTGGGGTTTGTTGTCAAGCTTTTTATCTCTTCAAGGACTGACGATTTGAATGACTACTACCAGAAAATTGACAGTATGGAGAAGAAGATGTTTTCGAGCCCGCTCCATAAGGACCCACGGTTACCGGAGCTGTATACCCTTTACTCGAAGAAAAAAGAGAACGGCGAGAGAATACGAGGACTCAAGAAGCGTATTCAAGCAACACAAGATGTCTTGCAGCTGGAAGAGCTAAAATGTCGAAAACGCGTTCTTCGGAGGTTAGCGTTTACGACTTCTTCAGACATTGTCGACATCAAGGGTAGGGTGGCATGCGAAATTAGTTCTGGAGATGAGCTACTCCTGACAGAGCTTATCTTCAACGGTGTGTTCAACCAACTTTCTCCTGAGCAATGTGCAGCCCTCCTGAGCTGTTTTGTTTTCACTGAGAAGGTACGTTCTTCCAACGTGCGTTTCGTCGCCATTCGAGATTATTCATAATCCATGTTAGAGCGAGCAAGTCACCAAACTCAAAGAAGAACTTGCGGCTCCTTTGCGAGTGATGCAAGAGAATGCTAGACGCATTGCCAAAGTGTCGAAGGAATCTAAACTATCCATCGAAGAAGATGAATACGTCAGCTCCTTCAAAGTTGAGCTTATGGATTCCGTCGTTCAATGGTGTCGTGGTGCTTCGTTCTCTGAAATTTGCAAGGTATGGAGATTTGAGATGGTTCTTTCCTCGTTCGACAACTGATAGCGCCCTCCAGCTCACTGACCAGTTTGAGGGATCTTTGATTCGAGTTTTCCGACGTCTTGGTGAACTTTTGAAACAGATGGCCCAGGCAGCAAAAGTGATCGGTAATGAAGAGCTGAAACACAAGTTCGAAAAGGCTTCAGAAATGCTTGAACGGCCTAATTCTGTCATCTTCTGTTCCTCTCTGTATTTGTAGAATTGTTTTTGTGAGACCGCACCTATTCTAGGGTATTCGATTCATTATACCTTCTGGACAACTGTCTATTTAATGATATGCATACTTATATGAGGACAAGGGCAGGGTTCTCGGTATCTATGGTCAACATTATTCATTATTGCTTGTCATGTGTCACGTTTTGCAAAGATTCGCGAAGGATTCGCGATGTGCAAGTTGCACTTTTCAAGAGAACCTTGCTGTGTTCCCTTCAGGAAAAATTAAGCATATACGGGTGGAGCAAATGTTTCCTATACTTATCTTGTTTGAAAAAGTGATGCGTAAAAAAAATTAGAGTGTGAGATTGGCGTCACTGATCACACTGGGTAGCGAGAAATGTATTTGATGGAAGAACATATGCGAACAAGTCTGGGTACTCGACGCAAATCAAGGCGTTTGGGGACTTGGAAAGATATATGAAATGTCAATTGCAATGTCTTAGAAGTTTGAACGCCATACATGAGAGACTATAGTTATATTAAGAAATAGTTGGAATTTGTATTTCCCGGAACATGTGAGATATGAAGCTTCAGACGGAATGTCAATTGTAATGTCTTCAAAGTTTGAAGGCCATACATGAGAGACTATGGTTACATTAAGAAATGGCTGGAATTTGTATTTCCCGGGACATGTGAGATGTGCGATGACTTGCAGATGAACTGCCTGCTGGCTTGATTGCAATGCTGCGGATTTAGCATGCGCCAGAATCGACCCAAACATCGGCTATGAACATGTCAGCGACCGGAAAAAGGGTCGCGTTGTCCAGACACTCACCGACTCCAGGAGTCTCACCCAGGGTCCACCTGATTAGGAAGAATATTCCATTAGTGTACCGCAATCTTTTAGAACAGAATGGAGTGCGAACCATTTGGCAGTCCAAAGATGGCTAGCTAGAGAGGGATCAATGAACTCGAAACGGTAGAAAGATGAAAGAAAAACATACAATAAGTGGCTTGGTTACCTCCGACGTAAGTTGTCTGGAGGACAAAGTAGTTGGTCTTTGAACGAGAGATGATGCTATGAATAATAGCTCACCCTGGGGCTCCAGGCAGAGACAGTAGCACAAGAGCCACTGCCGGGAGTTGTAGTGGGGGTACTTGTAGCAGTAGTAGTAGTAGTGGTGGTGGTGGTGGTGGGTGAGCCAGCGAAGTTGTTGCGGAGGTTGTCCCATTTACTGTCAGGGTAACTATATAATGCGCTAGTTAGAAACTCCGCATACGTGTGTATGTATAGCAGAGGCTTACCTGATGTGGTTCTGGGTCGTATCAAGCGACCCCAAAACACCGGCGCTGGTGCCAACAAGAGAAAGATCTCCGACTTTGTCAGTAGAGAGCTATCCAATCTAAGTGAACAACAGTACAACATGGAGCAGAGAAACGTTCCTTACTTCCCAGAACATGGATCCAGAAAGGTCCTTTGAATTAATGTATTGTGCCTTGAGCTTGACGATGTCGGGGGTGTCATAGCTCACAAGCTCTTGTTTGGCAGCGTCATAAGAATAACTCGACACATCAGTTGTGTTCTCGTAGACCGTCGCCCCAGCCACTAATATTTTGAGCCAAGTCAAGGAGAAGTCAAAGAAAGATCACTCCGGATACCTACGTGGAAGGACCTTGTAGGAGTAGACACCGGCCTCGATGGTTCCGGGCCCAATCTTAGACACAAATATGAACGAAGACCAAACGAAAATGCGGAAACACTTACTCCACTATATGATTGACCGAGGCCAGCAGTGTTCTCAAAGGCACGTCCGTAGAGAGGAATTCCTAATCTAGTAAGAGCGATAACCCCTTGTTCTAGGATTTCACAGCTCACCAATGTTGATTTTGGAAGAAGTTGCACCTTGTGCTAAATACCACTTGACTGCACTATCTGTGTTGAAGCCGGTTCGCGGTCCTCCGTATAAATTGGCTTGATTGTCGGCGAAATTAAGCCAAGAACCAGCATAATCATATGCCTAGATAGAAGCTAGCAATGGGCACAAAGAAATGCGAAGATTAAGGACATACCATCAAGTTCCAGTAGTCGAGAGCTGCATCCATCTGAGAAACCTTGAGATACTGGTAATTAGCCGGGCCTGCAGCAACAGCAGCAGTGAGTTGATAAGGCTCTGCGTCGCCCTTTTTTATGGTGAGGGCAGTAAATGCTGTGCGAAGGGCAGTCAGGAGGTCGGCGAACCCTTGTCCTTGGGCATCATTCGAGGGATATTCGAAGTCGATGTCACTGGTAGTGGATCAGTGAAGAGTACATGATACACGTGAACTAGTACCTACATTCCATCAAAACCATAGTCTTCAATGAACTGGACGGCACTGGAAACGAACGTGGCACGGGCAGAGGCACTTGTTACAAAGTTAAAATGCCCTTTGAACTCGTCAACCGTCGGAATAGAAGTCAAGAGACGGACGGATGTGCTGACCGTACTGGGAGTAGGTCCAGCCACCGATTGAGAGCAGAACCTTCAAGTTCCTTTGCTTGAGTTTCAAAAGGTAAAGTTGCTTTAGGGAGCCATAAAGATTTTTTCCGGTCTCGCTCCATGAGTCAGATTGGAAATGTTTCTGCAAATAGTCAGAAAATAACTAGACAGTAGAGAACTGACATCGCACCTGTTCATCGGCATAGGAATCCGTGAGCCTGATGGCTCCTGTTGATGGGTCTACATCCGCAAAGGCATACAAGATATCTGCAATCAAAGGTCAGAGTGACACGAGAGATAGCTGAACGAACATACGAGTTAAGATAGACGGGACAATATCGGTCGGCTCTGGAATGGTGAAGTAAGTAACTGTATCTCGAAGGATGATTCGGGCATGAGAACTCACGAAAGTTGGCACCGTAGATCCCCCAGTTTGTAAAATAAGCAAAAGATGTTTTACCAGAAGCGCGCTTTGTGATAGTTTTCGCCATGGGAATCATGTCATTCTGGACAGTATAAGCAGGCTCCTCATACGTCGAAGGACGATGCATAATTTGTGTGGCATTGACGCTGACGGCCGCCACGAGTCCAAGGAGCAGTAATCGCTTGAAAAAGGATTGACAGAAGGCCATGATCTTCCAAGCACTCGGTTGAGAGAGCATAATCTCGAAGCATGTATGTGTATTTATACGTTGAGAAGGGTATATCATGCATGGATATTTTCCATCTGTTGGCACGAGACAAGGCACATGAAGGCGTGACAAATGGGGATCATCAAATTTGAAGAAAATTACCGGAATTCCTATTAGATTGCAAGGTAGGTCAATAAATGAATGAAGACACCAGATATTTTATTCCAGTTGAAACGGTATTCAGTCAACAAGCCAATGCCCAGGTCTCTGAATAGCTCGTAACATAGCCAGTGAGATTTAAAAGTACGACTTACACCACCAAATAGGCCACCAGAGTTATAATGACAGTCACGTTTCATAGAGCGGTCAGACGAAAGCTGCTCAACGGGACCAAAGAACGTGATTTCGGTCATGAGCAGAGGAAAGCAGGGAACGTATGCTGGCCGGTTCAACTGCGGGACAATTCAGCACAGACATGTCACTTATTAGGCGGACTGGCGGCACAAAGCAATAAAGATACGACGGTTGACCACGTGGAGCCTTCAATTCCCGGTACAAGTGGAAAGAAAGGCCCAAGGGGGCTCCCCGATGGGTTTCTCCAGAGAATAGCATACATACTTGAGGGGCCAAAAATAGCAAGATCTCAGTCAAAATATAGTGTATTCGAGCCTGCCCAGCGGAAAAATTTGAAAATCTTTGTTACGGTTGGTAGTATTTTAGTCTGCGCAGCGGAGTTGCGGAGAAATTTGAAATTTGTCAGTCGGCATCCCCGGCCAGATTTCCTTGACAGATGATATAAGCACACAGCCACCCGGAAAGGTGGCAAGTTAATTCGATGCTGCTAATGAAGAATGACTTGAGGTTTGAGTTCAGATTGCTCGGGAATACGCTCAGAGAGGTCGGCTGTGATGTGCGGGAAGAAATGGGATTTCTTGAGTCCTAAGGAGTTCTTGAGCGCCGGTTCCCCCTCCTGAGAGAGAGAGGCTGGAAGCTCAAGCTAACACGAGGGACTACTGGATAAGTATGAGTGTATGTAGAGAGAAATATGTGAAATAGGGATGGTGGGAGGGGATTTAAAATGATGAGTGATGTAATGCAAGGTCTAATCTGTTGGTACTGTGAGCGCAACTCTCCTCACACTGGCCTGAATCATTAATTCAATGCTGCTAATGAAGAATGGCTTGAGGTTTGAGTTCAGATTGCTCGGGAATACACTCAGAGAGGTTGGCCATGATGTGCAGGAAGAAATGGAATTTCTTGAGTCTTAAGGAGTTCTTGAGTGCCGGTTCCCCCTCCTGAGAGAGAGGGGCCAGAAGCTCAAGCCAGGGCTGTGTAGTCCTGCAGAGCCAGAGGTTCAAAAGGGACAAGGTGAGTATAGGCCAAATGGAGGAGGGATGAGAGGTGGAGTATTCACATTGGATCATTTTCAATGTATAACTTATAGGAATCACTGTGCCATTGCCCTGGGAGTTGGATCTTGTAATCTGAGTGCCCAGCCACAGTTGCTGCAGAGGCTGCCCCACACCTGAAGCTATGACCAGCATACTGCTTGAGGTCAAATCCTGCTTGAGACAGCACATCACAGATGGTGCTGTCAAAGTATGTGTATGAGAGGGCTTTGCCATTTGACTTCCCCTGTAGACCAGTCAATATCTGGATTATGTAGATGCAGCCAGGTGTAACCTAGAATGACATCCTGCTTCCCTAAACTAGTAACAGCAAACACTGCCCACTCAGCATGGTTGCAATAGCAGAGGATGCACTTGATCACACACTGGATAGAGCCAGCTTTGTTGAGAGTACCATCAATGTTGTATATGGGGATGGGTTGGGTCAGTGGTCAGGTAGTCAGCTGATGCTGCTCGACAAATGCAGTAGCTTGTTTGAATGTTCTGGGATCTGAAGAACTAGCCATTCCAGCAAATTGAACATCCTCAAAACCAGGATCAAGTGGCAGCAGAGCCTGGACATGCTGTGTATGCTGTGTGTTGGTAGTCTCTAGTTCTACCTTGAGGGAGAGAGAGGTAGTGGATGGGATGGAGGCCACTGTGTATTGGCATGGCAGTTGTTGCTCCCAACTAGGGATGCATGCTCGGAGAGGAGGGGGAGATTTGGTGGGGACTGGAAGAAGAGGGAGTAGTATGTCTGCAGAGGTCTCAACAGGTTTGCATACAGAAGAATCAACAATGGGGGTTATATTTGGGGATTCTACAGAAAGACATGCAAAATGGTTGGAGCCAAGCAGTGGAGGTGTACAGTCCATCCACTGTGGCACTAAAAATCCTCTAGCATATCCTCTTCCTCAGCCTCTGACACCTTATCTGCCACCTCTGGGGAGGGCATGCTCACCACATCCTTGGCCACCAAGAGCTCTATGATGAGTGCATCTCACTTGTTGGCAGACAGGTAGAAGACATTGAGCCCCTCCAGGTGATCGTGGGCTCAGTGACTGAGCTTGCCACACTGGTGGCATGCAGAGGTGGGGACTCCTCCCCTCCTCTGAGCAGCATCAATGTCCATGGGGACCTCCATGGAGATCTTTGTTGGCAGAGCCACTGTGGGAACCCAAGGTGCTGGAACTTGTGCAGCTGGAGCAGCTGCAGGCACAGGTAGTGGGGTGGGCACCCAATGAGCAGGTGGCTTGGCAGGAGGGGGAAACGGCAGTAATGGATGTGACTGAGAGGGGTGGAACACTTTGAATTGTTGGTCTGCATGAGCATTTTGGTCCACAAGATGCAATCCAGGCTTCTATGTCATTGTCCTGGGGTCATCCTTCCACCATGCCATCGATCCACTTATGGATTGAGGGGCCTAGCCCATGCCAGAAATGAAGGCAGACCTGGGGAACCCTGACTGCCAAACTAACTGCTTGAACCCATCCACATATGTGTTGAGGGTGCAGCCCTGTTGGTGATAGGAGGTGCCCTCTAGTGTGAGGGCCACATGTTGTGCCTCATCCAGGTGTGTGAGCTCTGAGAGGAACCAAGACTCAAAGGCGGCCCAGTCAGGGAACATGTTGGAGTTGTCCTCCAAAATCTCCTGCACCAAATTGGCCATGCATCCAGCATTCATGTAAGATAGCACCCACTTAATTGTTTGTGTTAGGTTGCCAAAGGATGATGCATGCAAATTAATATGCAGTTTGCAGGTAGTCAGGAATTGGCAACCTTGCGCCCAATCTCCATCAGAAGAAGGGGGGAAGCCACCTTGATTGTAGATGAGGTCTTGGAGACAATTATTGTCACAGAGGGAGCAGTGGGGTGATGGTTGCTGCTGGGAGGACTCCAGAGGTGGAATGATCCAGAGTTGGCAAAGAGGAGGCATGGGAGAGAGTAGAGGAGCTGGTGGTGACTCCTATGAAGTGGAATGCATGAGTTCTTCAAGCTGAGCCTGCATGATAGAAAGCTGCTGAGAGAGAGTGAGTTGGATGGTGTTGGAGGTGGAGAGGCCCTGTTCTACAGCCTATAACCAAGCATAGGCATTGTCCTGAGCAGGGGCAGAGGTGCTTAGAGCAGAAGGAAGGTCTGAGGCTGGGGTGTCAGGCATGATAGAGAAGGAGCCAGGAAGGGACTGGTGGGGGAGCTAACAGGCAGGCGTGGGGCCCTAGAGGCCAGAAAAGAGGCAGACAGAGGAGCACAACTGCTTGGGTAAACTCAGACCAGTTAGGAGAGACTTATCCTGCTGTAAGAGTGACCTCAGGGAGCTGTGGAACTCACACAACTGGCAGAGGAATATCCAAAGATGTATTAGCAAGTGGCTACAGTGTACAGGGCTAGCTACTCACCTGGCAGAGGGATATCCAAAGAAAATAAGTCTAAGGAGTCCCTATGCCAGGATGTGGATGCTTCTGGAGCCCCAGAAGCATGGGAATCAACTGTATAGTACACATAAGCCACTGAAAAAGGAGTGTGGGAATAAAAGATGAAAAACTCGGACATTGCCAGAGAATGGATTAGTAATGGCCATCAGGTGACTCTGGCAAGTCAGGTGGTCAGGAAAGGGTCAGATGATCAGGAAGGGATCAGATGACCTTGGGAACAATGTCAGGTGATCAGAAATGCAGACACAATATATAATATCTCAAGGGGAGAAGAAAAGAAAAGGAAGGGGAAAAAGGAAAGGAGAAAGAAGAAAGGAATAGTCCCTGGAGATTGTCCCCTTTCACCAAACCTAGATTAATACAGACACAGTTAGTCTGATCCTCAGTCTGTTGACACAATTGACTCCATTCTGTACCTAGATTAATACAGACACAGTTAGTCTGATCTATATACAGTAAGTAATTGTCCGATAGTAAGTAAACACATCTAACTCAGTCTGTTGACACAATTGACTGAGGGTCCTGGTATGTATTGTGCAATATATATATCTTTGTTCTATTTTCTTGTTACTAGGCTGTGATTGTGTGATAATGAAA
This sequence comes from Termitomyces sp. MG145, assembly GCA_003313055.1. Taxonomy (NCBI): domain Eukaryota; kingdom Fungi; phylum Basidiomycota; class Agaricomycetes; order Agaricales; family Lyophyllaceae; genus Termitomyces; species Termitomyces sp. MG145. The sequence continues at coordinate 14,084 of QGOB01000178.1, forward strand.
AAAAGTCCAGGCAGGCACAACTTACAGTGCCTTGTACCACAGGATTGCAACACTCCTCACTGTAAGTGTAGCTCCTCCTCATGTGAAATCCTATCACCACAATCCTAGGATACTTTGCAGTCTTGTAAATCTTGGAGCAGGCAGTGCCTTGGTGAACATGTTGGCAATATTGTCCTTTGTGTTAATATATTGCAAGGCTATCTCCTCAGAGGCAACTTGTTCTCATAAGAAGTGATACTTAATGTTGACATGCTTGACTTGTGCATGGAGTAGTTGGTCTTCTGACAGGTTAATTGCCAAGTTATTGTCACAGAGGATTGTTGTTGCAGAGTCTGCTGGGTAACCCAATGCATCCATCATCATACATAACCAGATGCACTCTTGTGCTGCTTCAAAAGCCACCATATACTCTGCCTCACAGGACAATGCTGCCACTGTCTTCTACTTCCTTGTTGCCCATGAAACTAACCCAGATCCCAATGACCACACATATCCTCCCACACTCTGTTGTGTGTCTAAACAATTTGCCCAGTCAGAGTCTGTGAAGCCCACTAAACTGATATCTGCTCCTCCTAAGCATAATTGCAGATTGCTTGTACCTTTCAAATAGCATAAGACGGCATTCCAGTACATGCATGAGTATAATTCAAAATACTGTGTCAGTTGTTCAACTGCATATTGGATGTCTGGTTTAGTCAAAATAGCCAGCCACAAAAGCCTACCAACCAACTGCCAATAAGGGATATGTGTGATCTTCTCAAGTTCAGTGGGAGCAAGTTTGGACCAGTCAACTTGTCAAAGTTTTAATCCAGGGTCCATTAGCACTGCAAGTAGGGAGGCATCTGTCTGACCAAACTGTGATACCATCTTGTTGATTAATGCAGTCTGGGATAGTGTCATGACCCTGCCATCTCCGGACTCTCCTATGCTGCCCCAACCCTGGCACACACCCCTGCACCCCCCACACACCTCTGGGGCCACTGATGACCCCACAACGCTGCACCGGCAACACCCATGGCCATCTCCAGACACACCCCCGGGCATCACCGAACTCTGGCATCTTGGCGGACACATCACCCCAAAGGTTCCCTGTCACCAGGCACATCCGGACCCCCAGCATCCTGGCCATCACATAACATTCTGCAACATTCCTCCCGTGAACCGTCAGCACGTCACCGGGCCACCTGCTTTTGTGGCATTGATGGATGCCACCACTACGTACCATAACCACCAACCTGCCTGACACAAAACCGCTGTGACCGCACCAACACGCCCCAACAACTGTCATAACCCCAGGGCTGAGAACCTGCCCCGGGACCTAACCGGAGGACAATCAGATGCTACGGCCCTGGGCCAGGACCCTGCCAGGTACTTAGCGGAAGGGTAGTACATAAACCATAGAGTAGCATATGAGTCGGGTAGTCTTGATATTAACCGTAGTTCTCCGTATTTCCGTGTCTCTGTCTCTGTCTCTGTCTCTATCTCAATCTCAATCTATTCTCTTGCCTCTCTCTCTCGCTCTTGTCTTGTCTCTCGTCTCTCGTCTCTGTGCCTCATTTCCGTTCTATGACTCATATCTCTGTTCTGTATCTCTCCTCCATCTCTCTATCTCTATTCCGTCTCTCTCCTCCATCTCTCTATCTACTGTTCTGTAGCTCTTCCTCTCTATTTCTACTCTCTGTTCCGTGTCCCTTCTCGTCCCCCGGTTACTCAACCAACCCACCCCCCGTCCGTTCCGTACCAATCTCCACCCACTCCTGAAACTACCTCCACCCTCCCCCCAGTCCATACTACCCTCTCGCCCCTCATTCCCTCTCCCATTACGAACCCCCCTACCCCCTGAACCTGTGCTCCCCACCCCGGAGCACTTTTGAACCTCGTGCGCGTCGCTACTCATATCCCGGAGCATCCGGACTTCGCCCCGGACCACTCGTAGCCGTACCGGAGCTCCTGAGAAGCCCTGGACCAGTACTTAGCCTTCCAAGCTCACCTAGTAAGGACTCGCCAGTGTAGCTGAGCCCCCGTCATCAGCGGGACCTGACAGGAAGGGCTTGATGTGCGCTATCTGTCAGCCGACAAATGGGATGTGCTCATTATGGAGCTCCTGGCTGCAAAGGATGCTGCAGGCATACCTTCCCCCGAGGTGATGGATAAGATGTCGGAGGATGGAGAGGAGGACGTGCCAGAGGATTTTTAGCATTGCAGTGGATAGACTGTATGCCTCCACTGCCTAGCTCTAACTGCTTTGCATGTTTGCCTGTAGAATCTTTTAATACAGTTCCTTCTCTTGATTCTTCTACATGCAAACCGATTGAGACCTCCGCAGCCGTACTACCCCCTCTTCCTCCTACATCAGCCAAAGCTCATCCTCCTTCCCGAGTGCACCTTCCCAGCTGGAAACGCCATTTTCCATGCAAGTACACAGTGGCTTCCATCCCATCAGCTACCTCCCTCTCTCTGGAGGTAGAGATAGAGACTATGGATACGCAGCATACACAGCGAGTCTAGGCTCTTCTGGATAGTGGGGCCACTGGACTCTTCATGGATGTCGCGTTTGTCGCAAGGCATCAGCTGACCACCTGACCATTGACCCAACCCATTCCAGTATACAACATTGACAGTACCCTCAATGAAGCTGGCTCTATCCAGTGTGTGACAGAGTGTATCCTTCACTATCGCAACCATGCAGAATGGGCAGTGTTTGCTGTCACTAGTCTAGAGAAGCAGGATATCATCCTAGGCTACACCTGGCTGCACTTGCATAACCCGGATACTGACTGGTCTACTGGGGAAGTCAAAATGAGTCGATGTCCATGTCAATGCTCTACCTGTGCAGAGGAAGCCCAATCAGAATGTCGTGCACATGCCCAAGAGCAAGCCTTAGTCCAAGCCTGCCAATGGGGTCTCCTGCCCTACCCTGACTCAGACCTGTTGGACCCTCCTCCCTTAGCATTCCCTTGTAAGGAGGCTCCTCACAAGGATGCTTGTAGGAATAGAGGGGACCCCAAACTGGAACAGGCTGGCAGTGGCAGCCTACCAGGAACCCCAGAGCCTGACACTCCTGACAAAGTCATTGAGGAGGGTGACCGGATCCTCGCTGCCTTGCCACCCCAATCATTGGACATTGTGGAGGTCCGTGCTAGTCAGACCACGTCACAGCATCTGACGGAGGCCTTTACCTGGAACGTGTAACCAAAGTCCTTCTGAGATGCCGTACCAGACTACCTTCATGACTTTGAAGACGTGTTCTCCAAGACCTCCTTTGACTCCCTCCTGGAGTGCAAGCAGTGGGATTATGCCATAGAGTTAGTTCCTGATGCAGAGCCCTCAAACTGCAAGGTCTACCCACTTGCGCCAAAGGAGCAGGATGAGTTGGATGCCTTCCTCCAGGAGAACCTTGAGTCTGGTAGAATTCGCCCTTCCAAGTTGCCCATGGCCTCCCCCATCTTCTTCATCAAAAAGAAGGATGGCTCCCTCTGACTGGTGCAGGACTATTGTGTGCTGAATGTCCTCACTGTCAAGAATTGCTACCCCCTCCCTCTCATCTCCAAGCTCGTCAATAACCTCCGAGATGCATGGTATTTCACCAAGTTAGATGTCTGCTGGGGCTATAACAATGTGTGCATCAAGGAAGGAGATGAGTGGAAGGCCACATTCCAGACAAATCACAGGCTGTTTGAACCACTGGTCATGTTCTTCAGCCTCACCAATAGCCCAGCTACATTCCAGACCATGATGAATGACATCTTCCATGACCTCATCGCAGAAGGAGTGATGTGCATGTACCTCGATGACATCCTCATCTTTACTAAGACCCGAGAGGAGCACTGCCGCATTGTATGCTTGGTTCTGGAACGACTCCGCCAACACCAGCTCTATCTCAAACCTGAGAAGTGCGAGTTTGAGCAGACCTGAGTGGAATACCTTGGACTCATCATCTCGCACGGAACAGCGGAGATGGACCTAGTGAAGGTAGCTGGAGTAGCAGACTGGCTAGCACCTCGGAACAAGAAGGAGGTCCAATCTTTCCTAGAGTTCACCAACTTCTACTGGCAATTTATCCAGGAGACTTCTCTCATCATGCCTGCCCTCTCTTGGGCCTGACTTCAAAGGACCAGCCTTGGCAGTAGACAGATGCTCAGCAAACAGCCTTCGAGACTCTGAAACATGCAGTGACCTCCCAACCAGTTCTCATCTCCCCAGATGACAACTGTAAGGGGATCTCGGAATGTGGGATACTCCTCACAAGGTGAGGCCAAACTCAGGGGTCATGGCAAGTGAGAGTGGCAGCGAGCATGCGGTGAAGCTAATAAGCAGTGGCAACAAGGCAAGTAGAACATGCAAGAGACAGCGCAAGCAAGAGAGGACAACACTAAGGAGTAGACAGTCGGTCAATGGATAGGCCTGAAGACACTGCTATTGATCGATCTGAGGATATGCTATCCTGCAGATCAGCTATATATACTACATCAGTGGCTGTGCTATGACTAATGCTATGTAATAAGTGGGCCCCAGTATGTAAGCAATAATTATCAATCAATACATCAAAAGGAGAATAAAGGTCCGATAACTCATTACAAGCCGACTAATGGTGATGGGAGGGAGCAGGGGCCAGGCCCCGGTGGTCGGTCCATAAACTAGAGAAATGTAATATGTATGACTAAGTCAGAACTAGGATCGGAGACCGCGGAATGCGATTGTCCCCTTACATCACCCCCCCTCAAGGTTCATCAACCCGATGAACAATGTCTACCTTCCATGATAAGAGCAGGAGCGACGAGTGGTTTCACCAGGAGCACCATGAGGGGCACCCCCAGCTCCTTGGCCAGAAGCTGCAGTGCAAGAGTCTATTGAGGCATAATGCCCGGTGGCATAGGAGATTATCATGGGTGACCCGTCAGGGGCTAGAGTAGGGGAGGCCGGAATATCAGCTGGCATTGGCAGCACAACCGACATCGGAGTCCATGGAGTGGGAGGCACGGAGGTCTGGGTAGAGGGGGCAGCAGCGGGAGTTGGTGCTGTGGTAGCAACAGGCTCTGGTGTCGGATCAAAGTCTGAGAAATCTGGAGAAGGCAACCTAGGAGGAGGAGGGGGTTGCGGGTGTTGGGTAGGAGGTTTAGGGGTGGACTTTTCATTGTCCCAGGAGGGGGCCAGCGCAGCAACTGCCAGTGCAGCGTTGCCTGCGCACTGCTTATGAGGTACACGTACATGCTGATGCGCTGACTTGCCACCTAGCTGCCGTGCAGGAAACAACCAACAAGACCAGCTAGATAGGGATAGCTAGCAAGTAGTAGCATTACATGTGTGTGAGAGGAGTCAAGCAAAGTCCCAGAAACTCGGTAAGGAGTTGTGAGGTCAGAGTCGGTAAGGAAGAGGGAGAGAGCGGTAAGAGATAACGGTGAGACTGCTAGTGTCGCTACCGAATCGCAGCGGGTGGAGAGATCTGCAAAGACCCAGAAGGTTGTTAAGGAATTTAGGAGGAGTTAACGGAAATATACGAGTTGCTAGCCGTAAGCGCTAGCATTAACGAAGGCGACCTGAGGGCACCTGTATGGTGCTTAACAAAGGCGAAGCGAGGGCACCCATATGGCGCTTGACGAAGACGACAAGTGCTAAGTTTAACGATACCGTTAAGCTTAGTGCAGAGACCAAAGGAGACTGGACTGGGTAAACCCAAATCAGCCGTTAAGGAAGCGAGAGCGTGAACGAGATCTTAAGTGTAGTCTGAAATGGGGACTAGACTCTGGTATGATTCAATGATGTTTAGCTACTGACAGGGCAGTATTTATAGGTATGTAAGGTGATAAAAGGGGGAACTGGTAAGAGATAGTAAGCATAGCGGTTGCATGTGATAATGCATGTTGGGGGCCACTATTGAATAGGAAAATTGTAAGTAATATGATGAAAATTGTAAGTAGATCGAGAAAGGAAAATAGTAAATGAAAATAATTTTACGATCGATTGTCGGCCACCGGTCAGGGGCCATAGAGGGGGCTGGATTCTCAAAGGTTGGCTGGGTCGTTAAGGGAAAGGTCGGTAACGGTCAGTGTCATTAGCGGCTGGTCAGTAGCGGTCATGTGCTGAGGTCACGTGCTTGGTTTGACTTGTCGGTGTCGGGCAGCCAGCACTGACCAGGTTGTATCATCTCCCCTTGACTGAAAAACTGACTGTCCTCAGTCAAAGGAAAATCCTCGAAGTCCTGTGATTGTTAAGTGTGGTCCGTGCAGGGGGGGTCTTGGTCCATGCACCATACTGTATAACCATAAATAAATCACAGCGACTCTCTGGACTTAATCATCTCAACTCCTTTAACATGTTGACACCCGCATTCTTCAACTACTCCACTTCTTTCATGCAATTCGCAGCTGCACAAGACTTTCTCGAAAAGGCACCCAAGGTACTTGCGATGGGGTGCTCCCTCCTCGCAACAAATCTGCAGTCAGCCGTTACATCGATCCTGTTGACGTACCTTCATTGGTTTGAGTTGGCTGGCGGCAGTGGCGTCACGTGGGCGGCAGTGGCGTCACGTGGGCGGCAGTGGCGTCACGTGGGCGGAGCAGGAGGTGGTCAGCGACGAGTGCCAGGCTTTGTATGCCCAGTACTGTCAGGAGGCCTGGATGAGGCTGTTTGACAACCACTTTGTAAGTTCGTTGATTCTTAACAATGTTACCGGTATGCTAACGGTTGTGCTAAGGCTGCAGTACAAGAGGGAATGACAGGGGTAGAAGAGGTGGCAGCAGAAACAATGACGGTAAGCGCTAACAGTGTCACTAGGAACTTAGCAATGTCGCTAAGGTGAACCCTAGCTTTTTACAGAACTTTCTTTTGACGAAAAGTTTTTCTTTCAGCACCCGCCAAAGGACCCGCTGGCATCAGCCGGTATGAGGACGAGGGAGGACAGGGGTGAGGGGTCGAGCCGGCAGGGCAGAGCTGTCAGTAGTGCTGGAGCGGAGTCGCCAGCGTTGCCGCAGACTCCAAAGACTCCCAGGCCGGTAACGAAGGCGAGGACAAGGACAATGACAGTCCCGAAGGTAAGTTCGGTGGTTTTGTTTTGGTTGGCAAAGTATTAACGGCCGCCGTTAACAGCGGTCCTTGAAGGGCAAAGAGTGTGCGGGAGAGGATGATGGCGAGGAGGAACTGGTAAGGGAAAAACACGAGCCTTGTAACTGCTAAGTGTTAATGGCTTTTTCTAGACTCCGATGAAAGGCAAGGGCAAGAAGGCTGCAGACAGCAACGATGAGAGCGAGGAGGAGAAGGTGGCGGTTCCCAAGTCTTTTAACGACCGGGAACTGAAGAGATTGCTGCGTGGGCACTTGCCCTCAACAGTTCTGGACATGGGGGCTGACATGGGGGAACGAGTTGGACAAAAGGAGAGGAAGCTAGCGGCGCCAGCTGCTAGGACCGCCTTTCATGAGAGGGTGGGAGTGGTAAGTGCTTTTGTTCCTTTTGATTGTCTTTTTGACTAAACAGCTCTGTCGGTAGTGCGATGGCTGCTGGGCCCTTAACAACCCAGAGGGCTGCTGGTACCCGACCAGCAATCTGCCTTGTTACCGCTGTAACAAGGTTAGTAAAGGCTGTTCAGTACGGGGAAAGTTGTTACGGGGTCGCTGTGGAGGTCACAAGGGGAAGAAGGCAGAGGGGGCCGCTTTGGTACGGGCGGCAAGAAGGTATTTGGAAGGACAGTGGGAGATAGCGGCGGGCGGCGGGGAGCCCACCGTTAAGAAGGCCACCCTCCTTCTGCCAACAAGGCAGGAGGGGATGGTAGCAGAGGGGACTGGCAAGAGGAAAGGCCCAGTAAGGACTGTTGGCATCAGAAGCCGGTCTGTAGTGGAGTCGAGTGATGATGAGGAGGTCCTGACTCCTTCGAAGGGGGCCAAGTGGTGCCGGATAGAGTTGGGTGATGAGGGAGTGACCAAAGGGTCGTGAGAGGCGACTCCTGCAGAGGAGAGGGTGGCGGTGGCGAAGGCCATCAAACAGAGCTTGGGCGGCGGTGGAGTGCCCGAGGAGACAGGACCAGTAGCAGGTCCCAGTGGAAGCCGGTAAGTGGCTGACTTGTTTAGACTTTGCCACTTTTGCTAACGGTTCTTTCGTTACTGTCAGACCAGTAGAGACGGAGACCCCTGAGGTCGAGATGGCAGATGGAACTGGACAGGGAGCGACGACAAAGTCGGCAAGTGACTTTCTTTTTAGCGACTGACTGTTAGCATTAACGACTTCTTCCAGCCTTCAGAATTTGGGACTCCTCCTCGACTGACCGTCGAGGAGGAGGAGATCCAATGGTTGGGTGAGGACTTACCAGTCCCACTCCCCTTTGATCCTCGGGGCAACTTGGAGCGGTACCAGTCAAGGGCAGCAGAGATTTGCCGACTGATGAGGAGGGAGCTGGTAGCGGCTGAGAACGATCTTCGAGCAGCGTGGGCTCGATTTAGTTTGCTGGTGCAGGTGTGGGGCGCCCTTTTGCGGTATCAGGACGACTGCAACACTTTTATTGCATGGCAGTCAGAGATGGGGGTGACGGAGGAGTATTGGGGGGAATCGGGTGATCCGCCGATCCTGACCGACGACGACTTCACCTCTAGTAGCTCCTAAAAGAACGAACTTTATTTTAGTTTTGTCACGTTCTTGTCACCGACTGACCCCCTTAAGGGGTCTTTTTAAATAAACAATTTCTTGGAGTCTGGTCCAACCAGTAAGATAACGGTCTGAAAAAGAATGACCAAACAATGAAAGGTCAAAGTAAAAGAAATAAATGGTTTGAAAAGGTAAATGCTCAGTAGATTATCATGGTGCTTGTGCAAGGTTGCTTAACAACTGCGTCTTAACGAAAGGCAAATGGGGAACGGTGGTGACAAGTTGGAAAGAATTAGAGGGCTTAATGGTGGGTGTGTATGTCGGAAAGCGTATGTAGAAAGACAGTCTATGATGAATAGAAAGAAAAAGAGTAAGTAGGAATGAAAAGCGAAACGGAACAATAGAGACAAGGGCTTATCGAAAGCCGTTAAGGTTTTTTGCGGATTTTAACGGTGAGTGGGGTGGATAGGTGTTTATGGTGTTTTCTAGTCTTCTTTGGCAGCAATGTCCAATGAGTCGTCGGGATTAATGGGTTCTTCATCATCGAGTAAGTTGGTTTCTTCTAACATTCTTAAACGGTTGGTATCGATGTCGAAGGCATTGGTAGGGAGAGGGATGTGTTCATGGGCAAAATAGGGGACTAAACAAAAGGCGGCTACTGGTCGGTGGAGTACTGATCCATCCAGTTTGCAGAGAATATAAGCGTCTCCACGGTTACGTGAGATTACCACTAGCGGTTCTAAGTATCAAGGTTGCATTTTCTTGTTATGGGTGACTTTGATGCGCATATTCCTCATCAATACTAGGTCTCCTTGCTTGAAGTCGTAGTCTCGAATGGTAGCGGCGTGCTCTTGTTCGAAACGGAGAGCTGCTAGCTGGCAGGCAGTAAGGACGGTATCATGTAAATGGTCAAGATTGGCTTGTCTGTGTTGGAGGTCCATAGCGCATCGAGCGATGAGGTCAGTAGTCGTTAACAGGGAATCAGGAGGTGGCTGGAGGTAGGTCGCTTCTATGATGTCGGCGGGGAATAGGGGATGAGTACCAGTAGCAGCATAGTAAGGGGAGCAACCCATGCGGCAGCGGACAGTAATGCGTTCTGACCAGAAGACTGAGTAAGCGGCTGAGCTCCATTTGGACTGGTCTCTGTTAACGGCTTTGAAGAGAGCTTGTCTGTCAGGTCCTGCTGACGACAGGGGCTCAGCTACACTGGCAAGTCCTTACTAGGCGAGCTCAGGAGGCTAAGTACGGGTCCGGGGCTTTGCAGAAGCTCCGGGTACAGCTACGAGTAGTCCGGGGGAAGTCCAGACGCTCCGGGGTACGAGTAGTGCTGCGCGTGAAGTAGAAAGTGCTCCGGGTAGGGGAGCACAGGAGCAGGGGGGGGGTAGGGCATAACAAAGGGGAGGGTGGATAGCGAAGGGGAGTGGTACGGATCGGGGTGGGAGTGGGTTCGGAACGGGGGAGTAGGTACGGAATGGGTGGGGTGGGTTGGTTAGGAGACCGGGGTGAAGAGAGGAAGAGATACGGACAATGGGTAAGGAAATGGAGAAGAGAAATGGAAAGGAGAAATGAGTCACGGAACGGAACGAGGCATGGAGACGAGAGACGGAGGACGAGAGACAAGAGATGAGACGAGAGAGAGCGAGGCAAGAGAATAGATTGAGATTGAGATAGAGACAGAGACGGAGATGGAGAAATACGGAGAACTACGGTTAATATCAAGACTACCTGGCTCGTATGCTATCCTATGGTTTATGTACTACCCCTCCGCTAAGTCCCGAGTAGGATTCTAGCTGGGACCAGGACATCTGATTCCTCTGGCTAAGTCCCCGGACTGGCTCTCAGCCCCGGGGTCGTGATAGTGGTCGGGGTGTGCTGGCATGGGTTACGGCGGGCTTGTGTCGGGCGGGTCGGCGGTTGTGCTATGTGATGGTGGTGCCCCTCGGCTGGAAGGCAGTGACGTTAGGAGGCGCGTTCCGTTTAGGAGTAACGGCGTTTCTGAACTGGTTCCGGATGTCGTTAGAGAGGGAGCAGAGTTCACCGACAGAGACGGTAAGCTTGGTCTGAAGGACCCAGTCAAATACCTGCTTGGACTGTTCGATATCGTAGATGGGGGCCGTACTCCGGTAAGCAGTGTCAGGCCGTTTGTCAGGAGCGCCAAAGTTTTGATTAGTCAGAGGCTGGTAGCGAGACGAGCTACCGGAATAGGGGTGGACTGGGGGATTGACCATGGGAACGTGATTAACAACTGGCAGCTCAGGGACTTTAGCGGTACCAGTAGCGGAGGCAGAGGCGGGACATTCGTTAGCGACAGGAGGACTGGCGGGAGAACTGGTAGCGGCAGAGTCATTAGCGGCTTTAGGGGAAACCGGTCGATATCCCTTAGCACGAGGGATCTTGATACCGTCAAAGACTTCCGCTGGGCAGCGTAGAGCGTAAAGTTCCCATTCTAAAGCAGCGACGTGTGCTTCCCTAGATAACGTTCCTGGGCTAGCGGTTGCTGGTTGCAAGACTTTGTGAATAAACGTCTGGGACATGCCTTGAAGTTGTTCTGCGTCAGGGTTAGCATTAGCACTGAGTCGGCCGGTAAGAATCTGGTTGGGGTTGAGCCGGTGCCATTTGTCGACGCATTCCATATATAGCCATTTGCCAACATAATTGGGGATCATAGCGCCAGACGGTAGGACAACCTTGCCTTCGTGGTTCCGGCGGATTTTGCCTTGACTGATGAAGCTTTCGAGCTTAACGCAATTGCCTTGTACCATTGTGTGACCGGTTTTGCCGCAGAAGTGGCAACTGTCGCTAAGAGGTCGAGAGGTGCAGGGCTGAGAGCTGTTACCGGCAGCCAATGCAGCCATCTTTTCCTCCATACATGCAAGAGCGTTAACAATAGCGGCGGCGGCGATGTCGAGAGGTTCCTTTTTAATGATAGTGGTTGGTACGGGAGCAGGGGTGTTAACGGTGGGAGTCTTAGTGTTAGTGGTCGTCGGTTTCTTCAAAGTCGTGGCAGTGTCAGTACCCTTCAGAACCCATTTGGCAGCTTCAAAGACTTGTTCTACCTCATAGGGGTCCTCCAGGTGATGGTCAGGAAGGGTGATTTCTAAACGGCAGACGAGTTTGGACCATAACAAAGTCGGTATGCCTTGCTGGAACAGATGGCGTTCCTTGTTCCGGTAGATCTTGCTTTTAGCCAGGAGCCAACGTGCCAGGTGCTGGAAGTCCCTATAGTAGTCCAAGAAGTGTCCAAGAGTAGAGATACCGGTTGAGAAAGTCTGGTTTACAAGTCGCTTGAGATCCTGAAGAGTGTAACGGGCAGATTCCTCAGCGCCAGGATATAAACGAAAGACTGCTACTTTCCACTCGGCGTAGGTATGGTCGCTAAACTCTGGCAAGCCAAGCCAGGTCTCCGCGGTGTCATATGATACGTACTGGGCGGCGTATTCCTTTTTCTGATTATTGTTGTTAACGGCGCAGTCCGCTAAGAGATATTCGAGCTCGTGGAAATACTGGGCAAGCTCTCGGGGGCAACTCTCGTCCCATTTTGGTGCGGTAGAGTCGTTATGAGGGGGCATATGGCGGGAAAGGTGGGCGTCACCCATGGCAATAGGGTTAACAGGTGTCGGTAAGGGCGTAGAGGATTGAACTGGGGAATAAGGGTCTGGGGATAACGGTGGTAGCGGTGCGTCGAGGAAGTTGTCAATGTGATGGCCTGGGAAGTTCTCTAAGAGTTCGGTAACGTCGAGAAGTTCCCTAGTGGTAGCAAGTTCCTCTTCAAGGTTACGAGGCGGAGTTGTTAAGGGTGTTAACGGCAAAGGTGGGGGAATGTCAAAAGGGATAACGGGGAGCAAAGCTTCGGTAACGAGACGTAAGCAGTTTTTGGCCTGGAGGCGAGTTTCTGTCACGACCCCGCCATCTCCGGACCCCCATACGCAGCCCCAGCCCCAACACACACCTTCCCCGCACCCCTTGTACACCTCCGGGACTGCCAACAACCTCCCAACGCTGCACCGGCAACACCCGCGGCCATCTCTGAACAGACCCCTGGCCATCACCGAACCCTGGCATCTCGGCCGACACGTCACCCCAAGGCTTCCCTGTCACTGGACACACCCGGAACCCTGGCATCCCGGCCATCACATAATGTTCCGCAACATTCCTCCCGCGAACCGTCGGCATGTCATGATGCCACCTGCTTCTGTGGCGCCGAGGGGCGCCACCATCACGCAGCATGACCACCGACCCGCCCGACACAGGCCCGCTGTAACCCACGCCAGCACGCCCCAACCCCTATCACGACCCCGGGGCTGGGAGCCAGTCCGGGGACTTAGCCGGAGGAATCAGATGTCCCAGTCCCGGCTAGAATCCTACCCAGGACTTAGCAGAAGGGTAGTACATAAACCTTAGAGTAGCATACGGGTAAGGTAGTCTTGATATTAACCGTAGTTCTCCGTATTTCCGTGTCTCTGTCTCTGCCTCTGTCTCTATCTCAATCTCAATCTATTCTCTTGCTTCTCTCTCTCTCTGGTTCCATCTCTCGTCTCTTGTCTCTCGTCTCCGTGCCTCATTTTGTTCCGTGATTCGTTCCTCCTTTCCGTTTTCTCTCTCCGTTTCCCTACCTGTCTCTCCTGCTTCCGTGCTCCCTTACCTGGAGCACTCTCTACTTCGCACGCGTTACTACTCGTATCCCGGAGCGTCCGGACTTCCCCCGGACTACTCGTAGCTGTACCCAGAGCTTCCACGAAGCCCTGGACCATACTTAGCCTCCCAAGCTCGCCTAGTAAGGACTCGCCAGTGTAGCTGAGCCCCCGTCATCAGCAGGACCTGACATAATATC
>QGOB01001722.1:0-19917 GCA_003313055.1 Termitomyces sp. MG145
GGAGGTGTGTGTTGGGGCTGGGGCGGCGTGTGGGAGTCTGGGGATGGCGGGGTTGTGACAGACTCGGAGACACAAAAGACAAGAGACCGCCCCCTCACCCTGCTCGCTCAACCTCCCCCGCACTATTCCCCTCCTCTGGAACTGCCACCTCCTCGACCAACATTGCTGCCTCCATTTGCACTGCCACTGTCGCCAGATGATCCTCTTGTCAGGGCAGGGGCTCGCCGGCATCCACTGCAACATCCAGCCAGGTTTCTGGGGCCACCGCGGTCTGCCAACAATGCCCCACCAACACCCAATCCAGCTGCACCATGCCATGCTTGACTTCTGGTGGCGACGCCTGGTGCAGGTGGGCCAGGCCCCCTTCCAGGGACGCGAATGCCGCCGAAGATGCATCTAGCAGGAGCTGGTGCTCCCATGCCCAACCTAAACAGCCCAAGTTAGTCACAAAAAGTTCCAGGCAGGGAACCACTCATGCATGGCCTTGCCCCGCCCTGCTGCCGCCTCCTGCAAGGCCCAATCCTGCCTCCGGACTGCCACCTCTCTCTCGCCCCAAAGGGCACCCACCTCCACAACCTGCCTCTCCAGTGCCTCAGACCGGAACGATGGGATTGCTGGGTGTGCCTGGGAAGTGGCTGCGGCATCCTTGAGCAGTCGAATGTGCACCTGGAGGTCCCACACATCCACTGCCCAGCTATTTACCACCCCCATGGCTGCCTCCAACTCCCACCTCACTACATCCCGCTCTCCCCGCAACCCCTGCTACTCTGCCTGGACCTCCTGCACCCCCTCCCATCTCACCGTGTCCTGCTTCCTCCGGACCTCCAGCAACTCCGCATCCCTCCATGCAATCTCCCCCATCAGAACCTCCACCTGCCGATGCGCTGCCTCCTCTGCCACCAAAGTCCCAGGGACCATTGCCAAGGATGCAGGGCCCATGAGCCTCCCAGTCCGAGGGGAATACACATGCTCCCCGGGGAGGCCAGCCTCGAGGGAAGGAGACCTGCGCAAATGCTTGGGGGGCCGACCCGCCGGGGAGGATGCCCGTCTCTTGCCTGAACCCGCACCCGACACCCTCTGTGCCCCTTGTGGTGGGCCCACCTTTACTACAGCCCCAGACCCTACTCCACTACCCCCAGACTCCTGATGGGCCCCCCATGCATGCCCGGACCTTGCCCTGGACTTGAGGATTGCCGCCATCTGCGCCAGGACCCACTCTGCCTTCCAGAGCTGCGACACCAAGCACCTCTCATGATGGGCATGACAAGCCTCACACATGGAGGAGTCCCGCTGCGACCCCACCTCCAGGGGCAGGAACAAGCACAGTTCACCCCGGCAAGCACAAAGGATGCACTACAAACAACCCCAAGCTCAGACTAGGGACTTCTGGACGGGGAGAGCTACTCACCGGACTACGCGTCTGGGACCATGCCAACAATGGAGTACCTCAAACCCAGGCCAACGCCCCCGCTACCTGATCCAGCATCGCAACCTCCTGCGATACCCGCTGGCCGAGGGGGATGCCCAAAGGGACCCAGGAAACCGGCCGCAGCGCCGCTTCCTCTGGATGGGGGGGACCTGCCTGGACAGACCAGCCCCAGGCGTTTCCATCGATACCTCTAGACCCAAGTTAGCCCCGGACGCCGGAAGGATGCAGCACTTACATTGACGGAGCATGATGGACAGCTCACGCTCATCCTGGAGTGGGTCGTAGACAGCCCGGCGGGCCTCATACAACCCCCAGGACAGGACGTGGTTGTCATCAGAAGAAGGGGGAGTGGGAGAGCAGGCAGAGGAGTTGGAGGAAGGCATGGAAAGATTGGGGGACTAACCGCAGTGAGCCCTCCCTTTTATCCTCCCAGAGAAGCTTCTGGACGGCCCCCATACGACTTTGACTCCAACTTCGACGACTTCTGGGTCAGTACTAGCTTTGGGTTCAAATTCCCATGGCACTGCCACCACAACCCCCATCTCGAAGGGTCTCGATGCTGAAGGGGGGGTAATGTCATGACCCTGCCACCTCCAGATCCTCATACGCTGCCCCCACTCCAGCACACACTTCCCCCGCACCCCTTGCACACCTCCGGGACCGCCAACAACCTCACATCACCAAACCTGGCATCTCGGCCGACACATCACCCCGAGGCTCACACCTGGACTCCCAGCATCCCGGCCATCACATAACATTCTGCAACATTTCTCCCACAAACTGTCAGCATGTCACCAGGCCACCTGCTTCTGTGGCACCAATGGGCGCCACCACCATACACCCTGACCACCGACCTACCCGACGCAAGACCACCGCAACCCGCGCCAGCATGCCCCAACAACTATCACAACTCCAGGGCTGGGAGCCAGTCCCGGGACTTAGCCGGAGGAATCAGATGCTACGGCCCCAGGCTAGAACCCTGCCCGGGACTTAGTGGAAGGATAGTACATAAGCCTTAGGGTAGCATACAAGTCAGGTAGTCTTGATATTAACCATAGTTCTCTGTATTTTCCATACTCTCTGTCTCTGTCTCAATCTCAATCTATTCTCGTGTCTCTCTTCTCTCTCTCTCTCGTCTTGTCCCTTGTCTCTTGTCTCCATGCCTTGTGTTTCCGTTCTGTGACTCGTATCTCTGTTCCGTATCCCTCCTCCATTTCTCTATCTACTGTTCCATACCTCTTCCTCTCTATTTCTACTCTCTGTTCTGTGTCTCCTCTTGTCTCTCAGTTACTTGACCAATCCACCCCCATCCATTCCATACCTAACTCTATCCACTTCCAAACCTACCTCCGCTCCCTAATCAATACTACCCTCCTGTTCCCCATTCCCTCCCTCATTACGAACCCTCCTACCCCCTGAACTTGTGCTCCCCTCCCCGGAGCACTTTTGAACCTCACGTGTGTCGCTACTTGTACCCCAGAGCATCCGGACTTCACCCCAGACCACTCGTAGCTGTACCGGAGCTCTCAAGAAGCCCCGGACCTGTACTTGGCCTCCTGAGCTCGCCTAGTAAGAACTCGCCAGTGTAGCTGAGCCCCCATCATCAGCGGAACCTGACAGTAGGCAGTTTTCCACTCATGTCCCAGAGCTATGCACACATTGTTGTAGCCAGATTGGAGGTCTATTTTGGTGTAGATCTTGGCACTGCAGATACAATCAACAAGATCACTGATGAGGGGAAAAGGGTACCAGTCCTTTTTGGTGACTTTATTAAGTTTCCAATAGTCAATGCAGAGTCGGAGGGAGCTGTCCTACCTCTTTGCAAATAGTATGGGAGCACTGGCAGTGGAGTTTGAGGGCTGGATGAATTCCTTGCCAAGCATTTTGTCAAGGAGTCATCCAATGATAACTCTTGATCCCACAACCCCCCCAGTACTCTGCTGTCACTCTTATCTTGACCTGCCATGCAATGAAGGCATCACAGTTGTCCTGGTACCACCACAGGACATTTTCTGCCCTCCTCAACTTGCTTGCTATAACAAGCCCACACTGCCCACAGATCATTCTCTGCTGCCGCTAACTCCATGTTCATCAGATGGCAGATCTCCGCCGCTCTTGCCCTATATTGCTCCAAGTCCCCCCAAGGATCAAATGGTAACAGTACCAGTAGGTCCTTGTCAAGCCATTGGATCTCCTCCTTGACTGTTGTGCAAGGAGGACTGCCAAAATCTGCTGGCTGGCAAAAAAGTTGTTAACGCTAGCAATTCACTATGGGTGAAGAAACTCTTACTGATCCCCTTGCCTCCAGGACCCCAGTCTTGTCACCCATCTCCACCTTGGGGGTCTCCATTTCTACCAGTCTGTTGATTAAGCAAAGGCTACTGTTAGCTGCAGCTCAAAACAAATGAAGACAGTCACTTACTGACTGCTGCTAGGCCCTGCTACTAGCCCTGTCTCCTCTGGCACCTCCCCACCACTCAAGCTCCACTCAATGGCCTTTGCCACCACTGCCCTCTCCTCAGGCAGAGTCACCTCTCATGACTCCTCAGCTGGGCCCTCTCCCTTGGACTCCATGCAGCTTCATTTAGCCCTCTTCATGGGCATTGGTATCTCCTTGTCCTTGCTAGAGTCCACGCTCTTGGGGCCCTCACTTCTTGCTGGCCCCTTCCCCTTGTCCTTTCCCTTCACACTGTCCCCTTCCTGATACATCAGCAGACTTAATGTTGCCTTCTTCACTGCAATGGCCTCACTGGCCATGTTGAGCTTGCATTGTGCCTCCAAATACCAATGAGCTCACTAAGGCAGCATCCTCCACCTTCTTCCCCTTTTGGCCTCTGCATCAGCCTCGTGATGACTGCCCATGAGCTGAGCAACCTTTGCTTGCCTCATTGCACCAATAACACAGAAAGGTGCCCTTCAGGATTGTTAACGGCCCAGCAACCATTGCACTACCATAACATTAGCAATGTCAGCTGTTACAAAGGAGTTACCACTTACTGCACTGACCCTCTCATGGAAGGCTGCCCTAGTGGCCAGTGCCGCTAACTTCCACTCCTTCTTCCCAACTTGCTTGCCTATGCCTGCTCCTGTATCTAAAACCATAAATGGCAGGCACTTCTTCAACATTTTCTTTAGCTCCCAGTCATTGAAAGATGAGGAGACACAAACTGCGAACAAGGGCACCGTTAGTCTAGCAAAGGCCATTAAGCATAGAGGAAACTCACTTTGTTGTCACTCTTGCTGTTGCTGCACACATGTGCCCTCCTCTTCCCCTTCCACAGAGTCTGTACAAACCATTAGCCACGACCATTACAATACTGCTTGGACAGGTTACTTACCGTCTCCTCATCATCCTCCTTGTCCTTGACTGCCCAACCCTTTCCTTTTGGTGTCATCTGCTAGCAAATATTGTTCACACCTTACTGGCTGCTGTAACAAAGCTATTTGACTTACTTTTGAAATTGTCATCCTCCTTGTTCCCATCTTGCCTCTACATTTGGGAGTCCCTGGAGTCTGTGGTGATATGACTCTATGTCTAAAGTCATAAGTCCTGGTTAAAACAAATACTATGTGCTGAAAACTGTAGGCATAACAGACAGACAACTCCTCAGAAACCTGAAAACATGGGAACACTTAAATAATTCACATTGCTGAAGGGCTAATAAAATAATAGAGTATTCTGACAAGCAGGGGGACGAAAAATGGGCAATTAAATATCGATTATTATTGCTGGAATGGTGGACATAGCAGATCTCTGCCAGATATCTCTAATCAAGAGATAACCAAAGAATCTGACATCTTACTCCATGGAATAAAAAGATAGGAAGGTCTGGAATATGAAATCGTCGAAAATCGGCAAAGAAGGAAAGAAGAGAACCATAGGAATAAGGGGGAATAGTCCGGAACAAGGAGAAAGAATTTTAGGAATGATTCTGACTAGGGAAAAGACCCATAAAGAAAGATGGACAAAAGAGGAAATGTGGTTACCACTGGAATGAATGGGATGGATCAATGATGATTGAAGGAAGATCAGGAAACATAGGGAACGAAGTAGGAAGACTTAGGAAGAGCTGGGGAAAGCTCTGAGTTCAGGAAAGTATTTGGTATGTCAGAACAAGTGAACTATCAGATACTCTAGAGAAGCAAAAGGAAAAAGGCTGGCCTCAGGAGTGCACCCAAGAGAACAGTATAAATAGAGTAGGAATAGGTTAAAATCAACAGGCAATTAGTGGATAAAGGCTCGGTGGTTCCCAGGGAGTGAATCACTTAGGCTGGATTTCATTAAGAAACCTCTAATTTAGTTTTTGGACTTATAGTTAGGAAACTACTACATATTTTAATACAAAACTCAGTTCATTCAGAACAGTTTAGCATGATTAACTACCAAGCCCCAGAACTACAGTATTTCACTTTAGCCAAGTACTACAGCAGTAGCACAGGTGACTCCACTCCTGTGCTACTGGAAGCTCCTCCTTGCTGGCTCAAGCCTTCCCCACAGTCTTCCCTCATCCTCTTATTGGCTGACGTCAGTGGATCCTTAGGCAGGTGCTGGAAGAAAAACAAGTTGTCAAAGGAAAGTTCTTCAAATAACTAGGAATACCTTAACAACACCACTAAAGTCCTTAGCAACATTGTTAAATACTTACCACCATTGACACCATCATTACATCCTCCACCTTCATCTCTTCCAGCATTGCCTCCTTAATGCAGCTGTTAGCATAGCAAAATCATCGTTAAAAACAAAGAACTTATGAAGTGTTTGTCAAACAGCCTCATCCAGGCCCCTTCCTTGTACTGGGCATACAATGCCTGGCACTCCTCCCTGACTGCCTCCTACTCCAACCATGCAATTCCACTCCTGCTGGCTGACTCAAACTAGTGTAGGTACATTGACAAAATCGATGTAGCTGCTGACTGAGGATTAGTCATGAGGAGTGTGCACCCCATTGCAATCACCTTGGGCACCTTCTCAAGGAAATCTTGTGTAGCCATGAAGCATGCAAAGGTGGTAGAATTATCAAAGAAGCTGGGTGTTGACATTGGAAGGAATGAGACAATGAAGTCCAGAAAGTTGCTGGGCACCTTTTGTAGTTTTTGGTATGGTGCATGGACCAAGACCCCCTCACACAGACCACAATCAACAATCACATTTTCTTTTGACTGAGGACAGTCAGTTTTTCAGTCAAGGGAAGATGATACAACCTAGTCAGCACTGGCTGCCTGACAACAATAAATCAAATGATAAATCAAACAAAGCATGTGACATGGACATGTGACCACTACTAACCAACCCCTAATGACACTGACCATTACTGACAATTGTCTTAACAACTGAGCTGACCTTGGACAATTCAGCCCCCCCTACAGCCCATTTGGCAGCCAACAATTGATTGTATCTGTCCCACCAATGGCTCACCAATTGTAAATTTATTTTCCTTCTCTTTTTTTCACTTACCATTTTCTTAATTGATCTGCTTACAATTTTCTCATATTACTTACAATTTTCCTATTCAATAGCAGCCTCCGTCATGCGCTATCACATGCAACCACTATGCTTACTATCTCTTACTGGTTTCCCCTTTTGCTACCTTACATACCTATAAATACTGCCCTGTCAGTAGCTAATCATCATTGAATCATACCGGAGTCTAGTCCCCACTTCAGACCATGCTTCAGATCTCTTCTTGCTCTTGTCTCTAGGCTTAATGGCATTGTTAAGCCTAACTCTTATCTGTCTTTGTCAAGCACCATATGAGTGCCCTAGCCTTGTCTTCATCAAGCACTATATGGGTGCCCTAGTCATGCCTTTGTTAATGCTAGCACCTGCAGCTAGCAACTTGTATATTTCTGTTAACTTCACCTTTACTGCTTAATGACCTTCTGGGTCTTGATTCACAGATCTCCTTCACCGCTGCAATTAGGTAGCAACACTAATGGCCACACCATTACTTCTTACCATTTACTCCCACTTCCTGGCCAACTCTGACTTTACACCTTAATGGGTTTCTGGGACTTTGCTTGACTCCTCACACACACACATAATGCTACTACTTGCTAGCTACCCTATCTGGCTGGTCTTGTTGGTTGTTTCCTGCATGGCAGCTAGGCAGCAAGTCAGTGCATCAATGCCATGAGGAGGTGTTTCATACTGCCTAAGTTGCTCCTTGAGGTACTCCCAGAGATAGTGGATTGGACTGGCCACCAAATGACATCAAAGTTATTGTCCTCAAACCACTTGTCAGCCCTCTTGGAGTTGTTTTGGGGTCATTGTCCTGTTGAAAGCAGCAGGTACCTTCCTCCATCTCCAACTTCTCAAAGCTCTCCTTTGCTCCATCATCCAAAATTTCACAGTACTGCTCTGCATTCATGATCCCCACCACCTCCACAAGCTTTCCTATCCCATTCCAACCTATACAGCCCCATACCATGAGATTATTCCCTTCTCCATGCTTCACAGTATGTGTAGTTGTTCAGTCTGAAATGCCGTCTCCTTGTAGCTTCCATACATACTGCTTCCCATCTGACCCAATCCTATTAATCTTTGTCTCATCTGTCCACAACACCCTTTTTCAGTCCTCTATAGTCCAGTTCCAATGCTCCTGAGCACATTTAAGCCATAGTTGAGCTTTGAGCATAAGAACCTTTCTCTTGGTAGCAGACTGATACCCCTCCTCCTTTAGCACATTTTGGACAGTCTGAGGAGAGACAGGGTTGGAAATGATGTTGTTAATCAAATTAGTGTCTTGAACAGCTGTATTAAGTCTCCCAGTTGAAATTTGTCATATAATAGCTTGTTTATCAGGTAGAGTAAGCTTAGCTAGGACAGCATTCAGGATGGTTTTCCTTGTCCATCTCCAACTCTCTACCAATCCTCCCAATAGTAGACTTCCCTAGACCAGTTTGAGCCCCAATCTGATGCAGAGAATACCCTTGAGCAAGAAGAGAAGCAACAGTAGAGCATTGTTTTTCATGATGGTGGTTGAAGGTCAACATGTGGATCAACCAACTTGAACATCTTCCAAATATATCCAAACATGGTCACATGACTCTGTCCCACATGCAACTTACTCCTTGTTTCTCACTAAAACATGAATAAACCTGAAAAATTAGAGATGCTCAAAAAACTGTCCCAATGAGTGAATATTTAAAAATCGCTATTTCTCCATCAGTTTTGATCTTAATTACATAAGCCTAGGTATATTTTCTAGCTACAATAACATAGTATTTTACATGATTTAATCAGGACTCTAGGTACTTTCCATCATTCATGCCAATGTCATCTTTCAAAAAGTATGAAACATTGGGACAGTTTTTTGAGCCACTGTACTGTGGTAGGCAGGGGTGGTTAGTTTATCTGGTGCACCAAAATTCCTGTTAGTGGGTGGGGCATAACAATTCAGGGTTCCTGAGAGCAGGTGTAAGGGTGGGTCAACTATGGACATGTTAAAGCATTCTGGCACTTTCCCATTATTGTTAGTGGCTAGCAGAGTAGTAGTGCAGAACGCCACCCTAAAGTCTGCCAGCCAGGCGCTCCACTGGAAGCGACGTGGGTTCAGGTTGCGGTCCTCCACTCCAGTCGTGATCACGCACCAGTCCTGCGTAAGATATGACTGCGCCCAAACTATCTTCTGCGCGTCGTCTCAAAAGTCTTCAAATTCCGCTGCTGCTGTTATCTGCTGCATGAACTGGTCTGCCAGCAGTTTCGACTTCCCGTCGTAGACCTCTGGAGGGTTGATCTTAGGGCCCTGTCATACCCTATGCGTGCCCTGTGCCTGTACCGCCAGTTGCAGCATCGTCACACGCCCAGCGATAGCTTCCACACTTCTCTGGATCTCCGTCAGGCTCGACTGCACTTGCGTCGTGTCGCAAAGTACAGCATCAAACTGGAACTTGGACAACTCCCCCGGGGGACTACAAGAGAGCATCGCAATCAGACCCAGCGACAATTCAAACATATTGGGCGGCGTAATCACTCTGGAGCATCAAGTCAACTTGACAGGAGAAAGAGGATGAGATATTTTCGAGTGACCTGGTGTATATCTCTGGCGAGAGGAAACGATCTTCCGAAATCAGAAAGAACTACATAGAATATGTAATGACCGACCTGCCTGGACACTGTAAGACCTGCCGGACCACCCCTTCCCCCTCAGAATCCCTCACAAATGCCATGTCCGCCAAGTCTCCACCAACAAATCAACCTCATGCTCCCTCAGCTTCAAATACACCGGCAGCACCCCGCGTTGTGCCGCATCATTCAGGACCATCTCATACTCCCACTCAACTCTGTCGTGTCTGCTTGAGCCATACAAGCGAGCAAAGCATGCCAAACGCTCGAGCAGTGCGAGGGTGATTTCCGGTGGGCGAGGTACAAGAGGAGGAGGGCGTGAGGAGGGCATTGATGAGCTAAGGCAGAGGGGAAGAGTGAAAAGTGAGATTGAGTATTGGAAAGAGAAGAATTCATGGTGCATAACATCGGCCATGAGGGTGTCAGGTTAGATCAAGTCAATCAAGGTCCAACTTCAAAGAGGCCCTCTCAGAGGAAGAGTATGCACGGGAGAGCACAGGCATCGATGGTGTTGCATTCATGAGTGCTCGTTTGAAGAGAAGCCTCTCCCAAATCCATGATTTATCTCAGGAAAACAGACAGCTCTCAATGAGACTTGGCCGTATCAAAAAGGCGCGCTGAGAGCATATGCCAGGCGGTTGAGAACAAGCCTTGAAGTGATTGAATAGGATTTGCCAATCGAAGAGGCGGTGTTGTCGGTGATTAGAAGCATCATCAATCACAGTCACAATCACATTAACATTTTGATGAAGTGGATGATGGGAGGGAAGCTGCTAGAGGAACGTAGAAGATTACATGGACACAAGACTGATAGTCACCAAACAATGATATGTTCCAAAAAGACAGCAGCTTGGCTTGTCTATTTCTCAAAAATGGGGAAACGTGAAACGCACCTGCCAATGGTCTGAAACATCAACAGATAGAAAGCACCATATGACGTGGAACAGCATGGAATCCTGTCAAACAATGGAACCTTGCAACCGGGCTGTTCGATGGGAATTTGCATCCCATCATTGATGTTGGGCACAATTACTCTCTCAGATACCACCATATCCAATACTCAGAACTCTAATCACCACTCAGTTAAGGCAAAGCTTAGTAAAGTTTTGAAGCATCTCTTACCTGAAAAACATGCTCCCAACCCTGTGCAAGGTGGCAATGCACAAGATACAGGATCAGTTGGAACCCAAGTATTAGCCGCCAGCACGTCTAACAACTCCAGTCACTAATTTGTCTTGTTTCCAGGTGGAATCAGGAATTGTCTCTAGCAACTCACCTCCTACTGTAGTAAGGCCAATGGACTATGGTGAGTGCATTACCTCCTCAACAGTGAATGAAATTTGAACATGTTTGTCTCAAGGTCATAAAATTCATAATCCATCTTCCAACCCTCCACAAGGTGGCAATGTACAAGATACAGGATCGGATGGAACCCAAGTATTAGCTGTCAGCACATCTAACAAACTCCAGTCACTAATATGTCTTGTTGTTAGGTTGAATCAGCAAATGCTTCTTCTGACGGTCAGCCTGTTGTTGGAGTAGGCCTGATAGACCATGGTGAGTACATTCAACCTCCTCAACAGTGAATGAAATCTGAAAGGGTTCTCTCCAAGGGTAACATTAGCCGACTATCAGATGTTCAAGAAACAAGAGATCAGGTAAACACAGGTGAGTACTATAAGGTTTATAATGGGACTGCATTGATGCCATCACAGAATCTGGAGGTACTAAGGGTAAATCATCCTAAGTAAATCCAAATGATGGAAAAGGCAAGTGAACCAGTTTTTGATAGTGCATGATGGAAAATGATCTTCTGTCAGATCATCTTGCCCAGCCAGGTTCAGATACATTGCAAACATTTGGACATGGCATACATATGTTGCTCAAGAAGGCTGAGAAGCTGCTGGAAGGCACTCCTTTTAAAACTTCTGTTGCTGCAGTCAATGTTTTATTTGAGCTTGAACAAGTATGACATATCCTTTTTGTGCTCATCTCAAATAATTTGACATCCCTTCTAGGCTCTTTCTGACAGCAAAGATGCATTGCAGGAGCTCTTCATCCAGATTGAAAAACACCTTAAAGTTGTCAGCTCAGGATTGATGGAAATAGACAAAGAAGATATCAAGTTCAAAGAGATAACTGAAGAGTTTGCAAAGTAAGAATGGCATGCATAGTAGCATGTTGAGACTCTAACATTGTGCAGGCTACTTATTGACAAGATTCTTGAGCTCAAGATAATGCTGGAGAGAAAATTATGGAAAAGGATATGGAATTATGAACAGGACAATACTCAAGTCCAGAAAATCTTCAAGCAGATTAATCAAGAGACAAAAAGATTTCTTGTATGTAATCTTTATATCTTGCACATTGATAATGGCTGAATTTACTTTTTGATTAGCTTCAAATCAATTTCAGCATTGACAGGAACATAAAGTCCATGAATAATATTGTTGAAGTATGTTTTTTTAATAATCATATGAACAACTTTGAGCTCATCTATGAGCTAGCAACTCTGACTTGATGATTGGGAATGCTCAAAGAAAGCACCTTATGATGCTATTCTTGTAAGGGCAACCTCAGACATAGCCTTCCTTGAACATGGAATGTTTTTCCTGGAAGTGAAGGAACTCCACTCTAGAACTTGCCAGGCAAGGCTCAGAAACATCAGAAATCATGAAATATGAAGGGAACAGTTGAAGGGACAGAATACCAGGTCCTGGGCAGTAGCAGACAGTAGGAAGACTGGTGTTATGTTCATTCTCCTAGAACATGAATGTTTCATGGAAATAGCAAAACTCTGGAAATACTTCCTGAGTCTGTCATGTTCTATGCAGGAAGGGGTTATCAATTAACTCATTGGTGATGGAACATAGCAGATGGATGGAAAAATAAGCAATGTTTCAAGGGAATATAATGGGAAAAGGAATACAGTACTATACTTATAGAATTCTCAAGTCACATGGAAAGATGGTCTGTGCACCCAAGAGAACAGTATAAATAGAGTAGGAATAGGCTAGAATTGACAGGCAATTAGTGGATAAAGGCTTGGTGGTTCCCAGGGAGTGAATCATTTAGGCTGGATTTCATTGAGAAACCTCTACTTTAGTTTTCAGACTTATGGTCAGGAAACTACTACATATCTCAATACAAAAACTTGTCTCATTAGAACAGTTTAGTGTGATTAACTACCAAGCCCCAGAACTACAGTACTTCACTTTAGCCAAGTACTACAGCATTGGCCATAGTGGTGGAAGCACCAGCAATAGTAGGAACTACAGCTGGAGCCACAGGTTCAGAGGCAGCAGCATTGGCTGTGGTCCTCACTGGGCACCATATTTCCAGGTGGGGCAAGTAATACTGTTCCAGATGCAGTAGTGCTATCCAGAGCAGGGGATGTGGGAGGAATAGGTGAGCCCTCCCAGGAAGACATATTGTTAGACACCAAGTCATCAGGGGAGTTCTGTTGTTTGAACTCCCACTCAGGTTCAGACACAAGTAGGAATGCATCAGGCCCTACTGGAGGATTTGTTGCACTGGAGGTCATTACCACCACTGGTTGTGTTACAGCCACATCAATTGCAGCCTTGGGTCATTTGGCCAGGTAATGGAACCTGGCATCTTTGCCATAGCATAGCCACTCACAATTGATGAGCCCACAAGCTCCTAGAAATTGGATGAGAGCAGGCATGCATTGGGTGTGGGATAGTACCACCCATCATATCCTGGAAGAACTCCAGGAACACCACAGTGTTCCAATTTTGCCAAATGATTGCCATCAACACAGAGGAACATGTCCATGTGCAGGCCCCTGCCAGACTAGTGGTAGTCAAGGTAGTGTATACCATAGGTATATGTGTGGTCCATCCACATATGTGGAATGCAAATAGCAATGAGGTGTCATAGTACCTCTGTTTCTCCCAAATTCTGTGCATAGGCAGGCTCTATGTGGAGCCTGTATAATGGGAACATGCAGTTATTGATGGCCTGAAAGGCCATCAAACTTTCATGATTGTAGTATTCCACAGCCTCTGCATAGAGCTGTGGGCAAGCAGCAATGAGAGCAAATTGCTCTCATGTAAGAAGCTCTGGTGTTAGCTTGCATGCAAGGATATATCCAAAGACAGATCCTCAATGAACCTGTCTAGAGCTATCAATGGCAATCCCAGACACAAAGTTCTGGGAACCCAGATGACCATGGTGCAATAAGTACTGCACGATGTTTGAGGGGGACTTGATTAAGTCCTGCTCCACACATATTATTATCTGCCCATCCTAACATAGCAGACATGCACAAGGGAAGAGGGGACAAACAGCCAGTTCCTATCATCTGTTGGGAGGTGGTTTACTATGGCCTCCACATCAATTTCAAGGACATGACACATTGTCCAGTCCCTATGCATTGTGTGAGAAAAGAAGGAGATCTTATGAAACTCCTGCAGCAAGAGAGCTGCATGAATGCACTCTCACATCTGTATCACACAAACAAGGAACCTCAGTTGCTCTGGGTTCATGGGCATACCATGAGGTGCCCAAGAGTAAAGCTTGAAATAGGAATGGGATATGTAAACCATCCCAGCCATCTCATGGGAGCAAGCAACTTTTGCTTCCTTGCCAATAATTAGGGTGCAACATGCTCCTAAAATTGTTCTGGCACTCCCAGGGCTCTCAGATGTGAATAGTATCCCAGCTATCTGCTAGATGGCTGGGAACAGCATCATTCAAGTGCTGGAAGTCCTGCGCAGACTTCTGCACATCATGTGCTAAGTGTTGCTTAACCTTAGCATTGTGAGACTTCTTTAATTGATGTGTTTGTGCATCATCATGAGGCTTTCCTGATGAGTTCTGGATGAGTCTACCTCATCTGACCCATCATCATTGCTTCCCTCCTCAGTGAGCTGTTGGAAAAAGAACTTGTTGTCACTGGCCTCCTGATGTGTTGTCATTACAGGATGCTCAGGGTACTTCTTTGGGAAAGTGTATGTATAAGGTTGTTCAACCTCAATAGTGCCAGCATCAGCCCCTCTTGGCACATTCCTTGGGAAGTGCACTGGTACAGCAGGGGCAGCTGGTTTGCTGCTTTTGGCTGCACTGGTTCTAGATGATGGCAGCATAACTATGCTGTCTAATAGGATCTACATAGGCCTTAGAGATGATTGGAACTGAGTTTGCTGACCCAGTCACTGTGACCTTTGGAAAGGATGGTTTTTTGCCCTTCCTCTCCTTAACTGGTCTTGGGTGAGACTAGTCTTCCATGACAATTGTCCTCTTCTTGAGGAACAGACTCTACATAAGGCAACATGGATGCCCTCTCAACAGGTGTCAATGGGAGGTCCTGTCTATGGACCTTCCATGGCATATCTTTTCCAGGGGAGGCTGTCTGCTTCCCACTCCCATTGCTACTCTAGAGGTCCTTATGGGCCTCATCCTGCCCTCTCTTAACTATTTCAAGTTTGTTAAGAACTTAATTGAAAGCAACCTGCACTACTGGGTTCTGGAGGACATTGATGTCAATGTCTTCTGGAACTCCTGAATCATGAAGACACTGTAGCAGACAAGTTAATTGCTCATCACTTTCAACATTGGGAGAAGGCTCTCAGGCCTTTTCCTTTCCTTTGGACTTAGGGATGTCACCTATGAGCCCCATGTAATATTGCACATTTTTTTAAACATCTGGGCTGATGCACATTCTATGACCATGACTGACATTTGGACTTGCTGTTCTAACATTCTCCTTCTGGTATGTTGTTTCTTCCAATTCTCTCTTTGTCCTGTTCTCCTCACAATGAATCAGGGATTCTTATCAGTTGCATTGGTGCTCTACATTTGAAGAAATATGTTGTCACACTTGATATTATGTTTTGTAGCCCAATGATCATGTTCTTGGCACTACCTGAAGAAAACTTTGTTTTAAATGCCTTCTGCCAGTACATGTCCACAGTATTCATCATCTCAATTGTTATCACAACCCTTTTGGCCTCAATCTACCTTATGATACTGTTCATTGTCAACATGAGTGCCACACTCTCATTTCAGGCTCCTTGTCCTTGAGTTTTTTTTTTTTTTTACCCAAATAGGTCCTTAAGTCCCTTTGCTCATTGTCACAATGATTGCTATCTCTTCTATCATGACCATGCTTGCTGGCAGTATTGCCATCATTTCTGCTCTCATTGCTTCCCAGCTGTACACTGTAATACTCAGTATTATCACCTTCCCTTTAGGCATTGTAATTCATATTGTTTTCTATCCTGACTGAATGGCTTGTTCTTTTCATGCTTTTCTACTGACTACCTTTTCTCACTTCATGTGTATTTGAATATTTTTCATACTTATATATTTTTTGGTGGCCATGTCCATGTGTCCTTGCAATATGGCAGTCAACAACAGTGAGTGAAAGCAAATGTTTGGTTTTTGGAAGTTTAGAAATGGGGTCTGCAATACCAAGGAAATGGGGAAAGATATATTGAGATAATGCAGTATTTTCTAAATTTCATTCAAATTCAAAGGTTTTTCCTACTTATTTATTTTTATATATTTATCTCAAATGCGATGAGAGTGAGGGATGAGCATGTTGCTTATTGTCTAACAAGTAAGGCGCTCATCAGCACAATAAGTGTTTCTAATTAGTTTTTCTAAAGAAATAAATAGATATTTTTCTAATAATGTCTTTCTTGAGAAAAACTCAATGTCTTCTGAAAAAATTCTTTCTGATAAAAGAAAGGATTTTACCTGAGAACTACTTGAAAGAAATATGACAAGTGTTTACAAAGGAACACATTAGGGTAAACATTATGTTTTTCTTTAGAAAAAAACTGGAAACATTATTCATTTTTTCTATCTGTATCTTAGGAAAAATCAAAAGAAAAAGAAATTGTTTTCCTCAATGAAAAGCATTGAAATTGTTTGACTTTTTCTTTTTTGTTTCTCAAAATAAATTTTATTTACTACATGAGAAAAACTAATTAGAAATTATTTGACATCTTTCTAATGGGTTTTTCTTCCCAAAAAATCTCCCAATTCCTGCAGTGATTGATTTTCTGCATGCTTGAAATTGACTCATTCAGAGGAGCTGTTCAAATATGAGCCCCTTTGTTTCTGAGACCCATTGTAATTTGGAGGTGGGCAAGCACCATTATCTTTCTGCTGGCCATCCAGTTCTATGTTTTTAGCTTATTCAAGGAATTTAGCATGAGATACAATGTCATACCAGTGGTATATCTCTGGGTCTAATCTGGCATGATACATTCCCCATTTGATACATGGACAAAACTCATTGAATAGCTTGACAACCTTCCCAAAGTCCCTCAACTTATTTTGTTTCCAATGAAAGAATCTGAAGGAAAACACTCATTAAATAATTCCTTGAAGAACTTCTCAAGGGTACATTTGTGTGGTCATTTCAAAACCTCAAAGTTCCAGGCCCTTCCTGTGAGGAAACTGGCAATAATCATTATGTGTGTCAAGTAGGTGGAACATTGATTGATCAATGGCATGAATTTCTGAATGTCCAAAGATCCAGCATACCTTTCTGGCAGAATTGGCTTCACTGTGAATTTAGACAGGCAGGAAGTCTTCCTATGTTTTTTTGGTTTTACAGCCTTTTTGCAGTCCTTCCTTGGTCTATTTTCCCTTGTTATATTTCTGAGGGCGTTGCCAATGGGATTGGGTATAGTCAGAGTCATTTTTCCTAGGACTGTCTCCTGAGGAAGTGGAACTACTAGTATTGGAAGAGCTAGTATTGGATGAAACATCACTATCATACTCACTGCTAGATTCATTCTCATTGGAAGAGGAGGAGTAAGAAGGGGAATAATCAGAATCAGAGGAGTTATTGTCATGTTTCCTCCCTATGCTTGTGAATAATTTTCCCAATTGCGCTATTTTTTGCAATTTGGTTGACCAGACAAAGCGTGCTGCCCTCTAAATCTCTCCTAATGGCTGAGGATACCTTGACACTGGTGGCCACCATGATGCCTTTGATCTGATCACCCAGATCAGGGCAATAGTGCTTCTTCTTCTTTTTGAAGTGTTTCCCCTTACTATTGTTAGGTCCATTGGCAATGTGGTCGTTGCTTTGGTTGTTTCTTGTGCTATTGTTTGGAGCCCTTTGTATACTGAAAGCCTCTAGTAACTGAGCCCTAAACTTTGGGATCCACTTTGTCCCTTGTCAAGCCAGCCTCTCCCTGATTGCTGGGATTTGGCCCTTTGCCTTTGCACACCCAATCATTCTCATTAAATTTATTACAGGTGCTGTCTGCATGAGAAATATTATTCCCAGATATATGAGCATATCTATTGGCTATTCAACCACTGTTCTTCAGTCATCATATTACAGGGTGCTAGCTTCACCATCTGTTTATGCTTTGGAGTAAGCTCACTAGAAACCTCTTTATTCTCGAGCTACTCCATCTCCCTTGCTCATTGGTGGGGTGGTTCTCCTCCTGTCCCCTTCCAAAGGTTTATTCTCAGAGCTGAGCCTGGACAGGTCAGACTCCAATGCGGATTGCAGCCAAAGAGTACCTCAAAGGGTATCTTGCACAGGCTCAGGAGCCTTTACAGGTGGAGTATCCTCCTCATGGGGGTTATCTGCAGAGGGTCCATGCTCCTCAAGCACAGGCAGATTCTACACTGAGTCTGGTCCTCAAGACTCTGAGTAGCTCTGTGCATGGTCTGACCAGATTCATGCATGCTCGTATTCAATCCTAGAGGTGGGCCAACATTATGGCCTGTTGGAATTCAATTGCAAGTAGGGTATCTGTGTTGTATATTTTCAGCAGACATTATGATTTATGAGATGGGTTCCTCTAGTTGATCAGACCAGAGAGATGCTGTAGTACTTGGCTAAAGCAAAATACTGTAGTTTTGGGGCTTGGTAGTAAGTCACACTAAACCATTCTAATGAGACAAGTTTTTGTATTTAAGTTATGTAGTAGTTTCCTGACTATAAGTCTGAAAACTAAAGTAGAGGTTTCTCAATGAAATCCAGCCTAAGTGATTCACTCCCTGGGAACCACCAAGCCTTTATCCACTAATTTCCCAGTCATTTGAACCTATTTCTACTCTATTTATACTGTTCTCTTGGGTGCACAGACCATCTCTCCATGTGACTTGAGAATTCTATAAGTATAGTACTGTATTCCTTTTCCCATTGAATTCCTTTGAATCATTGCCTATTTCCCATCCATCCGCCATGTTCTGTTACCAAGAAGTTAATTGATAACTCTTTCCTGCATAGAACATGACAGACTCATGAAGAATTTCTGGAGTTTTGCTGTTTCCATGAAACATTGATGTTCCAGATGAATGAACATAATACTAGTCCTCCTACTGTCTGTTACTACCCAGGACCTGGTATTCTGTCCTCTCAACCTTCCCTTTTATATTTCCTGAGTTCTGATGTTTCTGGGCCTTGCCTGGCAAGTCCTAGAGTCACCATATACTGGAGTTCTTCCACTTCCAGGAAAACATTCATGCTCTTGGAAGGTTATGAATGTACTTGTTCCAGCTGTTTGAAACATGCTAGGAATGAATTCATTCAATGCCCTCCTTCCTAAACATTCATATCTCCATGTAGTGCGATGTCTTGACTTTTCCTGAGCCAGCCCTTTTCCCTCTGTCTTCTAGAGTACTTGATAGTTCATATGTTCTGACATACCAAGTACTCTCCTGAACTCAGAGCTTTCCCCAGGTTTTCCTAAGCCTTCCTACTTTGTTTCCCATGTTCTTTATCCTTCTTTGATCATCATTCATCCATCCCATTCATTCTTGTGGCAACTGCATCTCCTCTTTTGGTCATCTTTCCTCATGGGTCTTTCCCCTAGTCAGAATCATTCCTAAAATTCTTTCTCCCTGTTCCGGACTATTCCCCCTCATTCCTATGGTTCCCTTCTTTCCTTCTTCGCCCAATTTTGGTGTTTTTATATTCCGGACCTTTCTATCTTTTTATTCCATGAAGTAAGATGTTGGATCTTTTGATTATCTCTTGATCTGAGGTATCTGGCAGGAGATCTGCTATGTCCACCATTCTAGCCATAATAATCAATATTTAATGTCCATTTTTTGTCTCCTTCTTTGTCAGAATACTCTGTTATTTTATTAGCCTTCCAGAAATATGAATTATTTAAGTGTTCCCATGTTTTAAGGTTTCCGGGGAGTTGTCTGCCTGTTATGCCTACAGTTTTCAGCACATAGTATGGTTTGTTTTAACCAGGACTTATGAGTTTAGACATAGAGTCATATCAATGCCACAGAGTCGCAAGCCAGCGAGTACTAGAATGATTAGGACTAGGTGAAGTTGAAAATACATAA
Organism: Termitomyces sp. MG145; assembly: GCA_003313055.1. Lineage (NCBI taxonomy): Eukaryota > Fungi > Basidiomycota > Agaricomycetes > Agaricales > Lyophyllaceae > Termitomyces > Termitomyces sp. MG145. Next base: position 19,800 of record QGOB01001722.1, read on the forward strand.
CATGAGGGCTCCCTAAAGGAGCATAAAGGAGCAGATTCCGTGTCACACAGAAGTATGTGAGTATTGCAAATGGGAAAAGGGTCGAGCAGATAAGTGCTATGGACAGTTTCATTTCCCT